>OVBL01000154.1:0-107989 GCA_900406555.1 Pseudoturritis turrita | reverse complement strand
TTGAAAATCCAGGCGTCGGGTTTAGGCCAAGCCGTCTGGTTATTCCGCTAACAGGTGGGTTCATAGTTGAGCCGACTCCTCCAGATCGTAAGTTTCTGGCTCGGCTATCGGTTACTAGTGACTCAATTCTCTCTGTTAGCGAGCTGTTCAGCTTGTCTTGCTCCTCGGCCTTCTTCAGCAACGCGGTCATCATGTTCTTCAATTCTGTTAAAGTTTCTGTTGTGCTTTCCGTGTTCGCTGGAGGCAGATTGGTTCCTGTCCTAGGAGGATCGACGCCGATATTGCTCGCATCGTCACCGCTTCGGTCTCCGTCGGTAGTCATTGATTCAGATCTCGTACTAAGTGGTTTTCTAAGGTGTCAGAAAGTTTGAGAATTCCCCACAGACGGCGCCAAATTGTGGGAGTCGAAACTCGCACAATCAAAAACTTGTAAAGAGATTTAGGGATTCGACAAACTTCTATGTAAAGAAACCAAGAAACTCAGATCCAAAGATGGAGATTTTATTCAAGCTGTTTTGAAAGCTGTTTGTAAAGTGATAAGCGTTTAGCTAGGTCAATTTTCGGATCCTCTTTTTAAAGAGGTACATTGTCTATTTATATACAAATAGGTCGGCTAGGTTTCTTCCTAAACGAGAAAGGCAAACTTCCTTATTCTTCGGAATTTCCTCTATGATTTTCATGGGCTTCTCTTTGCCTCATCGCCTCGGCCCACCAATCTCTTACGACTCGTTGTCTTGGACATGTTAAGATATTGGGCTCGTTGCTTCGCTGGGTCATTGGCGAGCTGGCTCGTCGTTTGTCTCACCTGCTTATCCCAATTCCGAGCCAAATAGTTGGCTCGTCGCCTAACTTCCCTTGATACCAAGCCAGGAAGTTGGTCTGCCAACATGTCGGCTCGTGACCGTTCGTTGGTTTGCCGACATGTTGGCTCGTCACCGTTCGTTGGTTTACCAACATGTTGCTGAGCCAGGGTTGGCTCGTCTCCTACTACTTCCATTGCCTAGCCAAGATGTTGGCTCGTCACTTCTTTCTCCTTGCTACCTAGCCAAGATGTTGGCTCGTCACCATTCCTTGGTACCGAGCCAAGTGTTGGCTCGTCACCATTTCTCCACGCGGCATTGTCACCGAGCCAAGTTTGGCTCGTCACTGCTTCTTCCTGCTGCCTAGCCAAGATGTTGGCTCGTCACCTCTTTCTCCTTGCTGCCCAGCCAAGATGTTGGCTCGTCACCACTCCTTGCTACCGAGCCAAGTGGGCTCGTCACCACTCCTTGCTGCCGAGCCAAGTGGGCTCGTCACCATTTCTCCACGCGGCATTGTCGCCGAGCCAAGTTTGGCTCATCACTGCTTCTTCGTGCTGCCTTGCTGCCGAGCCAAGTTTGGCTCGTCCTCTCTTCTCCTTTGCTACCGAGCCAAGTGGGCTCGTCACCATTTCTCCACGCGGCATTGTCGCTGAGCCAAGTTTGGCTCGTCACTGCTTCTTCGTGTTGCCTTGCCGCCGAGCCAAGTTTGGCTCGTCCTCTCTTCTCCTTTGCTACCGAGCCAGGTTTGGCTCGTCTTCTAATGTTTTAGCTCGTCGCCTAGGCCTTTTTTTCCCATACTTAGTGTTTTTAGCAGTCGATCTCGATGGGGTGAAAACTGACCCCAACAACATCCATAAACGGGATCTGGTTGTATCCCGTGATCTGTGATGAATACAGTCTTCTACCAATCGATCAATATGGGAAGCGGGAAGCTATCCTTCGGGCATGCCTTGTTGAGGTAGGTGAAACTACGCACACACCATTTTCCATTCTTCTTCTTTACCACCACAGGATTAGCCAGCCAGTCCGGATATTTTACTTCGATTATTAATCTGATGCATAGTAGCCTTTCCACCTCGTCATTTAGTGCTCGGACTCTTTCTGGTCCAAGTTTTCCTTTTTCTACTTTACTGGTTTGAAGGTTGGATCCAAATTTAGCTCATGGCACATCACATCGATGCTGATGCCGGGCATGTCTTTCGCGGCCCATGCGAAAGTATTTACGTTCTTTTTGAGGAAAGAAATAAGCTCTTCCTTTATCAGGTCATTCAGCTCGGCCCCTACTTCGATGCAACGCTCTGGGTAATTGTCGCCAATGGTCACCAAAATAACGGGGTGGCAAGTTGGTTCGCTTCTTTTCTCGCATCCTCCGTGATCTGTAATTGCTATAAGAGTTTTGCTAACTCCTTCTCGGATTTCCTGTCGGCCTTCATCTTCTTCCGTTTGGTCGTGGCATTTAGCTCCGTGATGGGATTTCTGAGTTTGTGCTCGGCTAAGAAGCAAACACGAGACTTCTTCTGGTTCCCCACAATTGTATTGATTCTGTCATAGGTCGTGAACTTGATGCAGAGGTGATAAGTTGACGGTACAGCCCGCATGGAGTTTATCCAGGGAGTGCCCATAATCACGTTATAGATTGCCGGATGATCTGCGGCCGAAAACTCCACTATCTTGGTCACCTCTCCAGCGCGGACAGGTAGCCTGATTGTTCTGAGGGTCATCGTCATTTCTCCAGAAAATCCGGTCAATGGCTTCAGAGTTGCTGTAACTTGTTCATTCTTCTAAGAGGTTCTCGGAGGATTACGTCTACGGACTTCCTGTGTATATCAGAACTCGGCGGACATCGCAATCATTCACAATCAATTCTATTACGATAGGGTCATTATGGGGTCGGTCAATGCTGGTGGTTTCCCTTTCTTCGAACGAGATTACGTCACTGGGAAGCTTAGAAGACTGTGACCAGTTGACGCTTGCATCGGCTCTCCGCTGGAATACTTTGATTGAAAACACCATGTCTGAACCGTATTGTGATCCTCCCATTATCATGTTTATCTTTCTCCGAGAACCCGATGGTGTTGCTTCGTCATCTCGCCTTCCTCGCTTGGGGGATCATCATTCCGGTTCGTCTGGTTAGGCTGATCTTTTTTCATCTTTTTGTTCGAAATCTTTAAGGCTGACAGAATCGCCGAGCTCTCCATCCCCTAGTTTTTACCGTAAGGTTTATTCCCAGGGTTCGGTAGTTCGCTGTTGAGTGTTCGTGCATGTGATGATATTCGCAGTAAGATTTTTCACCGTAAGAACTCAGATTTCATGTCCATGTGTTCCACAGAGCTTTTCCCTGACCTGTTCACACTTGACAGTTATGAGCTATTCCGAAGTTGGGTTTCTTATAGTGTACATATCCAGTTCCTTGATTATTCTTCCCGTGAGGCGGCGGGTTCGGAGCTTGGAAGGAGCGGCTTGTCGTTTTCGCCACTCCATATTTCTGAGAAAACACCTTCATTTCTTCCTCATTGACTATGAAATCCGAGGTTCGGTGTAGCGTGTCCTGGATCGATGATGGCGCGTTCAAAGCGATTTTTTCGGAACTCTGATTCGCAACACAACGACTTCTTTAATGCGAGCAAGGCAGCTTTCTATGATGAACGCCGTTATATGCTCATTTGGGTCGGTGGTTCCTTCGTAAACTGGAACTTTGATCTTTCCGGGATCAGACACCCTCGCCTTGGTGATCCGAGCCTTAAACGGCGTGTTATGCGCTTCTTATTAGTACACGGTCAATATCTGGGACTTTACTGGTTGCATTGTGCACCTGGGATCGGACGGCTTTCACCTAGGCAGTGGCACAATCCAAGGAGGCTTGAATCTCGTCTAGCTCTTCTCTCTGGGCTCGGCTCATCAGTCTCGGTTCGTCACCGTATTGCGCATGCTGGACCCAGAGGAGGTTTTCCTCCTCTTCGAATAGGTTCCTGGCTTGTTATGGATCGACGTCGCCTCCACCGGTTCGGGTTCTTGCTATCACTGAGGCGTGCTCTCCATCAGCTGGATGCTCCGTGTTGTGTTCTCCTTCTTCGTGATCCCCTGTGTCAAGGATGACTGCTGTGATCGACCCGTCGCCAGTTTGCTAACTATGCCCGTCACCCGCTTCTTGTGTTCTTAGGGTTGATCGAATCGGATTTGTCGTGTTTGGTCTGGTTGTTGTGGTAAGCTACTCGTCAGGTCGGTACAGCGGTGGCAACCCTCCTAGGGTTCATGGCGCGTCACGAGGTGTTGAAAAGTCAAGAGCCATCGGGTGGAGGTTTAGTCTTTTCGCGGCTCTTCCGGTCAGATTCATCATCGAGAATAGGTTTCCAGTCCGCGGGTTTTGGCTCGGCTCTATGTTGTTAGCATCTCCAGTCTCTCCGTCATCGAACTGTTCATCTTGTCTTGCTCCTCTGCCTTCTTGAGCAACGCATCCAGCATGTTCTTCACATCGGTGAAAGACTCGGAAACAGCTTTGGTGTTAGTCGGCGGGGGATCTTCAATATTCGTCCTTCCTTCAGGCAGGTCGGTGATGGTTTTGCTTGTATCTTTGCCGCTCCTTTCTCCGTCGGTAGTCATCTTCTTCAGATCTTGTGCTTGATGATTCTTCTGAGTTAGAAATCTCTAGGCTCTCCACAGACGGTGCCAAATTGTGGCAGTCGAAACTCGCACAACTAAATTTGGTTAGGAAAAAAAAAGGGAACATAAACTTCGATGAACGAATTATCAAAGCAAAGATCCAAAGATGGCTTTTATTAAGCTGTTTAGAAAAGCTCTCAAGATAACATGTGTTTTTCTCAATGAAATTGCGGATTCCTTTTTCAAAGGGATACATGTCTATTTATACAAGAATAATTCGGCTTACGTAAACCCTAATGTGATAAGGAATTTTTCATATTCTTCCGCAAACATCCTTTCTTCTCGGATTCTTCTATACTGGTGGAAAGTTCTTGACTTTTTGCTTTGGCTCTTTGCCTCGGCCCACCAAGGCATTGGGCTTGTTGCCTCGGTACGCCAAGGCATTGGGCTCATTGCCTCGGCCGACCAAGGCATTAGGCTCATCGCTTCATTGGGTCGCCGACAGTTTGGCTCATCGCCTTGTCGAATCGCCGGCGGTTTCGCTTGTCGCCTCGTCGGGTCGTAGGTGGTTTTGCTCATCGCCTCTTCGGATCGCCGGCAGTTTAGCTCGTCGGCTCATCGCCCAGTCGGATCGCCGGTGGTTTGGCTCGTCGGCTCGTCTCCTAGTCGGGTCGCCGGTGGTTTGGCTCGTTGCCTCTCCGAGGAAGTTGGTTCGGCCGATTAAAGCTTTTGCTGGGTTTGGCTAGGCTCACCGCATTTGGCTAGACCCAAAATCTTTACTTAGCCATTTTTAACAATCGATCTCGGTGGGGTGAAACCTGACGCCAAAAACTGGTACCGGGCTTGTAAAGTATATTCCCAAGTGCTAATATAGGGCTGGAGTATCGGTCCACGTCCTTGTCAAGTACTGGCTTCATTTTGGGCTTGCTTCAGCTTCGAGGCAGACTGGCATATCTTCAGCAAATCAGGTGTATATTTCTAACTACAACTCCAAATGATATGATTTCAACTCCATTGGAAACCTAACTCAAATATCTTTCTTGTCACAAATTTTCATCCAATTCTAGGCTGATCTGAACCTCTGTCTGTAGCTAAACTTTAGGAACTTTTGTTCTGTCCAACTCGGAAAAATGTGATAACTTGCGAATTTTTTGGCTTGGAAGACCTCTTTGACTTGTGTGAGTTGCTGTAGCTTGGTTTACACCTTTTTAGTCATTTTTGATGAATTTTACTGTAAAGACTCTAAAACTACAAATACAAGAAAAACTACCTCTAAAGGCATAAAACGATGATAAAATGCATATAAAATATATAGAAAAGATAAACGATTTAAGGGCATTTTCATCATACTTAGATAACCTGATGAACATAGCCTCGACATCATAATCTTTAATCCACATGTAACATAATCGATTTAAGGGCATTTTCATCATACTCCATTCATGACCTTCGCAGGCCTGTCCATACTCTAAATCCCAACCCTGCAAAATCTTAACTGCACTTTCATTCGACTCTTTAATATTCATTAAGTTTAGGTGAAATTTCTCATCAAAGGGAATCACTCAGGGTAGACGGCGCTAGGAGTTTAAAAAGGCTAATTTAAGTGGAATGGCTATAAGTGTTTAGGGTTACCAGACGCTTTGGAGGATGCAAGAAATTATGCAAAATCACAAGAGAGAACGGACCTGTTGATGTCCACAGTTTCTAACCACTTTTGATGCCTTTCCCCAGACTTAGATCTTTCACCGAGAATTACTGTAAATTACACCAACTCTCTGAACTGCTCCACGCCATTCCTTAGGATTTTTTTCTTTGGCCATAGACTCTTTTATAGACACGTTTTTGTTTCCCTTTTTATTATATTTTTTTTCTTTTCGTTTCTTTTTTTTTATAAGGGGGAAAACGGTCTTTAGTACATGAGTCATATGGGGCACGTAATTTTACCATTATATGTTCATTCCAAGGAAATGCCAAGCTCTGAAATTCCGTCTTTGTACTCCACAAAAAATTTCCAATTGCCGCATCTCTAGTGGTCAGAAACTGCGTCGATCCTCTTTCTCTCCGACGTTTTTGCACATATCTGCATTTATGAAAGTGAAAACAAGAGTGCATGAGATCTGAAAAAGAGGTCAAGGGTATAGGTGTGGTACCAACTAAAAATGAGCTGGGCATTCAGGATAATAAAGAGTGGTAAAAAAGAAAAAAGATGCCATGAATGTGTGCTTTGTTTCCTTGATCTAACTCCTTTAATGAGAAACAATTAAAGTCAAAATCAGATTAGTTAAAGATAATGCAAGATGAAAATTTCTGGGAGAGTCCAGTCATGAAAGTTTTTGAATCGTCTGTCCTGAACAAATCCTGCGACAATGGTCACTGAATCATAAAATCAAAGCATACATTCCCAGAAAATGTCATAGTTCCCTACATAAGGTTTTGACTCAATACAAAGACTCAAATAAAATCATTAAAATTTCTCAAGACATAAGAAAATAGAAAAGACATTAGTACGATAAAATCCCCCATACTTACTTCACATCATCTCGGAGTGAAAGCAGTTAACATGTGGGAGATAGGGACTCAATGAACATAAAAATAAAAATGAAAATAAATTAGTGATATTTATAGATAGAAGTGGATACACCTGGCTCAGAATGTAGGAGAAACTAACTCTGGTGAACCCGTAACAACTCCTCCATCAGACTCGTAGGGGAGAATCTCTGTCTCTCCTGAATCAGCTGCGTGTACAAGGCTCTTCTGTCCATAATGGGCGTGTGTATTCTCCTCATAGTCACGTTAGTGGTGGTGGCTAAGAGCATCATCATGTGTGTCCTCATCCTGACCAAAACCTGAGATAAGTGAAAAACTGCCCAAATCGTCATCGGGTCGCATCTCAGCTCTGCTCCGTGATGACTTCCTAAAGAAGTGAGGTATGGATCTCCTAACCGCTTTGAAAAGCATGGAGATCAACTTTCCTTGCCTATGCACCCTAGCTTCAAGAGCTAATCTTTTGTCTCTCTCCTCTGCAAGACTAGCTCTGATCCACGCATAGGTATCAATGTTCAAAGGAGCTGCAACAGGTGGAATAAAAGTTGGTGCAAAAGAGTATGATGGCTATGAAACGAAGGTTCTTTGTGACTCTCTAAACCTCTCATTGCGTTCCAAAAGAGCTATAGACTAATAGTAGAGCGAAACGCCCACAAGAGGACAACCTGGATTTCGTAAAAACAAAGTTGGTGAAGAGGGTCAAACTAAGGGTTACCATCACTCAAGGCTGGAAGTTCCTCATGAAGAAAAATGCATTGGCTCTCTTCCGCATATGGTGGAGTGAAAAGGTACCCAAAGCTTGTAGAATCCTCATACCATCCGCATAGAAAATGTTTCCTTTGAAGAGCATGGAGATCGAGCTTGTTTTCTTCCATCAAAGGTATTTCAAGACTGAAATTAAGCACACAAGCTAAAAATATGGCTGTGATAGTTCCTCCAAAGTCACTAGAAGCATTCTTCGCCGTCTTCTCTTTGGTTGCATCATGTTTAACTTCAACCATACGCCTTGCTAGTAGTCATCCGATGTTCACCTTCTCAGGAGAATCCACAAAGGGGCCAGTAAGCATTAAAAACTCATCTCTCTTGACAGCACTATGCTCATTCCAACTGAAAATCAATTGAGCACGTAGGCGGTGCATGTATGGAATCGCTGTATGAGTGATTTTTGCCTCTTTAGAAGCACCGGGTGTAATCCTTTCATTTGCAAACCACAACCAAGTTTCATAATGAGCCTCACTATTGCTAAAAGAAATCTGATCATGATACTCAAATTCCAAGATATCACCCAACCCTTCAATGCTCAAAGTTTGAGACTTTCCTTCAACCGAAAATGCTAAAATTCCATCCTTAGCTTTCGCGGCTTTGGTCTTCGGGTAAGACAAGGTTACTATGGCTATGAAATCACGTGTAATGGCTGAATAATTTGGTGAGAAAGCTCAACAAACTTCTTAAGACCCAAAGCTTCAAGGGACCATTCAACATCTCTTCGTAAACCGAGTAAATCGAGCATCTCGTAGTCAATGCTTAGAGTTGTAATCATTGAAAACTTTTCTAGGCCAGTTTTGTAGTCAATAACCTCTTTTATCTCTGCTCCAACTTGATTCATAACAATACTTTGAGGTTCGGTTACAAGTAGTGTCGATTTCGTCTTCGGTTTCCTCGATTTCTTCTTCTTAGGGTCTGATTTTTGTGAGATTGTTTGTGTGACTTTCACAAATCTCATTGGCTCTGGAATAAACTCATCTTCTTCATCTCTAAGTTGGTATCCATGTTCCTCATCATCATCTCTCTCTCACAAATTCCTTTCCATGTCTCTTTGAAGAGATTTTCGACGATTTCTTCGAACGTGAAGGGCGTGGGGCTTGTGCCTCTTGATCGTGGATGACCAGATGTGTCTACTTGGGTTTAGGCTTTCTTGTACCAAGCTCACCCTCCATTGAAGATCCTATAAAAGTAAATACTCGAAAAAGCGAGTTATTGCCTTGAATATCAAAAATTCTCAAACAATTGGTTCTAATGAGAATTTAATCACTTAAGAGCATATCAAGACATTAGAAACATGTAAAAATAATAACCAAAGGAAAATAATTTTTTTCCTAATTAAATCATAATTTTCGGATTTAGTGATAATGACTTACAAAAAATTTCAAAATTTTGCAAATTAATCTCTAATGTGTCAAAAGTCATACAAAACCTATGTATATATGATAAACTCATATCAATGAATGCATTAACATCATTTAAAACACCCAAAATTGTTTTTAATTAAGAACCCAAAAATTGGATTTTTGTGAAAATTTGGTTAAAAGTGCTAAACATGTAAGAAATCCACTAATAATGCTAATTCCATGTATAAACAAGTTTTTATAATTAGATTAACAACCTAATGAGTTTAAGTGAAATATATGAAAATCTAAAAATTGCATAAACTTGAAAATTGACAAAGATAAGGTTTAGAGAAAGCATACCTTTGATTTTAGTGAATAATGAAATTAGAAATTAAAATCATTGTGAAAAACTAATCAAATCTTAGTGATTTGAGCAAAAATCCCAAATTTTAGGGTTGAGTGTTCTTGAGCTCAAGAACACTTTTGAGAGAGAAAGAGATGAAGTTGTGTCTTTTTGACACAAAAAGAGATTGATAAAAACTTTAAACAAAAAGAGATTGATAAAAACTTTAAAAATCAGATTTTTAGGTGTTTTTGGTTCAAATCCGAGTTAAATCGGTTTGGAATGGTTTAAAATTAAAAATTGGACCAAAAAGCTTAGCTTGGTTCGGCATTGCTCGGGTACCGGGTCGAAAAAATGACCTGTACCGTGACCGGTATCGTCGTGTCCGTGGTTCGAGTTTGGTGCGTGAACTGCGAGTCGTTGTTGGGTCGATCGTGGGTCAACATCGGGACGGTAGCTGGGACGTAGGCGGGTCGAGTGGTGGGTCGATGGTGGGATGGTGTGCGAGTCGAGGCTGGTACCGGAAGAACACGCAGGCTGGTACCCGTGTCCGGTAGCCGGCTGGGTCATGGGACGTGAGGATGGGTCGTGGTACCAGTCACGTATGTGACCCGGTACCATCGTCCGATACCACCCTTTTTTTTTTTTAAATGAATTTTTAAAATCCTGAAAAAACTTAAAAACTATATAAAGCATGAAATAAAATAAAAATGTGGGTTGCCTCCCACAAAACGCTTGTTTATAGTCAATTAGCTCGAGTCTCTTGTCGATTTAGACTTCCGGTGGATCCACTAAAGGAATTGTGGTTCCTTTAGCTTCATTAGCCTCTGGACTTTCAAGTTCTCCATGATTTGGGATTACTCCAAGTGTATATCCAATGTCATACTTGATAACCAATGCCTTCGGAAAAATTTTTAAAGTGTTCTCAAGCTTCTTCTCGATTGTCTCCTTGTCGTTTGCCTCAGATTATTTTGGAACCATGATTCTGATCTTTTCAAAAAAACTAGGCACATTCTTAGACTTCTTCTTGGCTTCACTTTCATCCTTAGTATCCACTTTAGGTGCCAAAATCGAATTGATATCCTTATACACATCCTAATGCTTCTTCTTTGACGTTTTGGACTCCTTTCTTGGCATCTACAGGGTCTAAACCAAGCTTCACATCCTTGACTTCAATCATTCTTGGCGCACTCTCAACATTCATAGTGGAATAGAAAAGATACTTGTTGATTTTGGCAAAATAGATCTTTCGGTTTGGAAAATCGACAACGGCTCCAGCGGTTGCTAAGAATTGTAATCCAAGTATCAATGGATTCATCTTCTTGGTCTTCATTACCAAGACTTTAAAATCAGTAGGAACAACTCCATCTCCTGCCTTAACCATCACGTTCTCTAGCATTCCATAAGGTGTAGAAGATGATAGATCTACATACTCTATGTAGACTTTGGACGGTTGAAAGTTAGAGAACCCTAGATCCTTTGCCATCGCCAATGACATGACATTGATATTAGCTCCAGTATCACATAGGCAATCATAGACTTCAACTCCATTGATAGAGCATGGAACAACACATTTTCCCGGATTATCCACTTTCTCTAGTGGCTTTCTCTTGAGCCTTCTGTTGTAAGCTCGCTTTGATTCCTCGGGGAGATTTTCTTCTTCTGTTTTTTTGGCTAAGATAACATCCTCTTGGGATGGTTTAGAGAGAGCCATGAGTTCTTCTTCCTTAGTAGAAGCAATGTTGCAAAACTTCGTAGCTTTCTCTTCGGCTTGTTTCCGAACAGCTTCCAAAGTTTGAGCGATTTGCACATCCAACTTAGAGACATGAGTAGCAATGGATTCGTAATTTTTGTTGAGATCATTGTACACACCATCTATCCTTTGATTGATTTCCTTCTTTGCTTGATTCAAAGCTTCTAGCAATTGCTTTGTCATATCCTCGAGTTTAGCATCCTGAGAAACCGGTGCAGTAGATTGAGGAAAAGTTAATGGTTGCTTCACTTGATAGACTCCCTTAGGGTAGAACGGTTGCGTGGGCTGGTATTGAGCTCCTTGGTTGGCATTTTGTGGAGGATAGACTTGATATTGAGGGTTCTCAACATTGTTGTTTTGGTAGGACAAATTTGGATGAGACCAAAAGTTGTTGTTGAAACTCCTATTTTCATAATTTCCACAGATGTAGTTCACTTCCTCTTGATTCTCCTCTGATCCATCTCCAATACACTCCATAATAGGCTCACAATTTGCACCCACAACGTCTTCAACGGCATGAACTCCTCTTTGAACCTTAAGTAGTTGTGAAACCATGTTCCTGAGCTCTGCGATTTGGGCTGATTCGGTTGATGATTGAGTGGTGCGCATATTCCTGTTGTAGTCCGGACAACTATTAGCATCCCTAGTAGCAAGGTTCTTGATAAAAATTTTAGCTTCCGAAACAAGTTTGGTCATGAAATCTCCATTGCTTGCGGCGTTCAGTGAAAGCTGATACTTGTAATCGATACCATTGTCGAAGATGAGATTTCCTTTAGAGAAACCATGATTAGGGCAGTCTCTAGTGTACTCCTTGAATCGTTCCAAAGCTTCATAGAAAGACTCCGATGGTCCTTGTTTAAAACCTGAAATTTTGCTCTTTATATAGTTCGATCTTTGCTTCCTGTAGAACTTGTTCAAGACAGCTCCTTTGTATTCGTCCCATGTAGTAATGGATTATGGGGGTAGAGACTTCATCCATCTAAGTGCTTTGTTACTTAAAGAAAAAGAGAATAGCTTGCATTTGAAGTAGTCGGCAGGAACACCATTAGAACGGGTTGTACTACAGATTTTTTCAAAAGTGTCGATATGATCAAGAGGATGCTCGGTAGACAAACCATGGAATTGGTTTTGTTTCACTAAGGCAATGATTTAAGGCTTGATCTCAAAGTCATTCCTTTGAGGAGGAGGTGGACGAATTGGGTTTATGTCCAAGAAGAATGCATCGGAAGAGTCAAAGTCACCAATTGTCTGATGTTGACGATGCTGAGCAAAGGGCGCTTGTCTTTGAGGCAAGGGCTGCTGGAAATTGAAGTTTCCTTGATAGAGAAAATGTTGAGCTTGTTGCTGGTTCCTCAAATTCTGTGGAGGAATTAAATGTTGATCCTCCACAAGAAGTTGAACATTCCAAAGATCACCCAACGGAGAAGGGTGTTGAATGTCATCTCGGGCAGGTTGATTATTTTGGACTCCACCAAGAGGTTGGTCCACGTTAAGATTAGCTCCAGCAAGAGCAGTAGCAGCAGCTCATTGTTCCTCAGTCATAACTTGTTGATCTCATAAATCAGGCATTCTTTGTTGTCTTTGCTTTCTAAGTGTTCATTCAAGTTTGTCTATCTCTTGCTCAGGTTCAGCTATATTTTCTTTATTAGAATTTCTAGTCATACACACCTGAAACACACGGAAAGAGAACAAATAAAAGGGAAATCAGATTGTGTAAAAGAAAAAATGAAATCAAAATAAAAAAACAGAAAATTAAAACGTTCTAGACTGGATTTTAGTCAAAAATTCGAAGGCAATATTCTTCGATCAAGTCCCCAGCAACGGCGCCAAAAACTTGATGTAGCGAGTTTTAAACCACTCACTAAACTACCTGCAAGTGCACAACAATCACAATTAGTATAGATAAGGGATCGAATCCACAGAGACTTGTCAATCGCACTACGAACTATAATGAATAAAATCAAGCTAGAACAAAATAAAGAGATTGTCGTTTGTGATTTTGCAATAAACTGAAGTACAAAACAGCAAGTAAACTTAATA
This sequence comes from Pseudoturritis turrita, assembly GCA_900406555.1. NCBI lineage: Eukaryota > Viridiplantae > Streptophyta > Magnoliopsida > Brassicales > Brassicaceae > Pseudoturritis > Pseudoturritis turrita. The sequence goes on along the minus strand of OVBL01000154.1, from coordinate 94,801 downwards.
GCAACGAAAATTCAATAAGAGAAAAGTGTTAAGACTTAGGTAATTCACAGAGAATTCATGCAACAATAATGATTGATCGATTTTAGAAATTTTGGATATATGAACCGTCTAGAATACAAAATACTAATATATGATTTTTACACTGTCGTGGCTCCAACCACTATTCTTTAACTTTCTAATAGACTCAACTATCGCAAGTTATTATAAGAAGAAAACACGCTTTATAGTTATAGTTTAAGTTTTGAATGGTTAAGACGCTTAGCTCATCAAATACTAGTTCATGCAATATAACAAGCTTTTGAAGGGTATATCAACCTAAGATCAGATTTCTAGATGCACGCTACAGCAATCATGCATAGAGAATAAATAAAGATGAAGACTCTATTGATATCCCTAAACAATCATCAATAAATTATCGAATTATGCAACTCATTGAAAACCTAAATTCTAACTAGATGACTACACAGATATGATGCACAAAACACAGCAAATAGAAGTAGAAATCATGATAAATAAACTGGATTTAAATAATAAGAGTTAGAGATTATACTCTATATCGAATACAAAGAGAGATCTCCTCCTGGAATCTCTAAAAACTCAAACCTATAAAGAACACTGAATGGAAAACGTGGCTGCTTTAAAAAAAAAGTGTATTTAGGTCTATTTTGACATCTTATTCCTAACAAGAGGCTAAAAATAAGTATATATAGGTCTAGAATCTTCTAGGGTTAAGTTTAAGGCAAAAGATGAATTTTGGTCGAAAACTGCTTCTGATACTGGACAAAATACTGGACGAAAATCGTGACTGGTACTGGGCTTGAAAATTTTCTTCCCAAGTGCTAATATTGTGCTGGAGTATCGGACCATATCCTTATCCAGTACTGGCTTCATTCTGGGATTGCTTCAGCTTCGAGGCAGACTGACATGTCTTTAGTAAATCTGGTGTATATTTCTAACCACAGCTCCAAATGATATGATTCTAACTTTATTGGAAACCTAACTCAAAGATATTTCTCTTCACCAATTTTCATCCAATTCTGAGTTGATCTGAACCTCCGTATGTAGCTAAACTTCAGGTGCTTCTATTCTGTCCAACTCGGAAAAATGTGATAACCTGTGAATTCTTTGGCTTGGATCTTCTCTTTGACTTGTGTGAGTTTCTGTAGCTTGGTTTACAGCTCTTTTAGTCCCTTTTGCTTTCTTTTTGATGAATTTTCCAGTAAAAACTCTAAAACTACAAATATAAGAAAAACTACCTCTAAAGGCATAAAACCATGATAAAATGCATATAAAATATATAGAAATCCGTAGTAAAATAAGTAAAATATTGGTTATATCAGTATTGCATATGTAAAATCTCGCAAGCATTAGAACGATAAGGATAGTTTCCAATCAAGGCTTGTTTCTTGCGTTTAAGACTTGCCTTTAGGGAGGGTATTCAAAGAAAAAAGTGTTTATATGTGTGAGTTTGAGATATGGGAAGTGAGGTAATAAAAGAGAGGTTGAGAGAAAGAAAGAAGCTATAAGAAAGAAACTCTAGGAAGAATGCAAAAAGAAAGAGAGAAAGTTCTAAAAAGAAACGAAATCAAAATGTATTAGTCTCCTCTAGAATAAGAAAGAAGAATCAAAAAACAAAAAGAAAAGAAGCTTAGAGGAGTCTAGCAAAGTTAAGTGAAAAACAACATGTTGTTAAAAGAAGATTCCCCTAAAGTTCAAAAGAAAGAGTGAGCTTCAATGTTGTTTTTCAAGCCAAAGGCTTTTTGTAAAGTAAAAAGAAAAGAGAGTTTGATTGTGCATCAATGAGATTGGGTAGTAATTGGAAATGAAACCTTGTATGCATAAATTGTTCTTTTCTTTCTTGCTTTTAGAATTTTCCATACACTCATTTCATTGAGAGTTAACCACCACAAAATATTCAAACCCCCTCTTTCTTTGTTCTTAAAGCATTTCTCTTACCAAGCCAAATGAACTTGATCATCATGCCATAAGCGAGACCGCACCAAAACACTCTAATTGAATGATAGAGAGATGGTTTATAGAAATCAAGTAGAAGCATATCATTGTAGTCTAGAGGCAAAAGATTGAAGTTGCGATAGATGTGAGAAGAATGATTGAGTAGGGATTCAGTTGTGTGATGATTATGTATTATCTTGAGCCTTGATATTGAATGCTTTGTTAGTTCCTGTTGGTTTTGAGTTCTCACTTTTAAACTTCTTCTCCGGTTTGTTCCTTCTTGTTTGCTCTAGGATAAGCAAAGGACAAGTTCGGGGGAGTTGATGCACTTGTATTTAGGCATTCCTTAGCATGCATTTTCCTTAGTTTTTACATTAATTAAGATTACATTATGCATCTTTCTCTTCATTTTAGGGTCCATTTAGTTTAGATTTAGTCTTAGAGTCCTAGGTCCTTTATGTTGCATTTGCATCCATGTTTAGTCATCTTTAAGGTTCAATGGATGCCTAGGAGCAAGAAGAACCAATTGGAGAAGGAGGAGAACCAAGGAGAATGAAGAAGATCCAAAGACCATATGAGGAGCTCTAAATCGACCAGCCAACTTCAGCAGGTCGATGTGAGTGGTCGATGTGAGCAACCCCAGTTCACCTGAAGACCACTGCATCGGCCACCCATGCTCAACTGGTCGATCTGAGCAGCACCAGGGAAAATCCAGAGACACTGAATGAGTGCTGCATCGACCACTTCAACTCAACTAGTCAATGTGGTTGGTCGATATCATGCTTCTTTTATGCACAAATCTGAGTTTGACCCGGTTTGTCCAGGGTTGACCGGAGTAAACTTAGCTCCTCTATATATAGTTTTAGAAACATTAAAAATCCTAAGTTTTCTTCCTTCAAGAGTTGGATTAGATCTTATCTCTTCATCTCATCATGCCACTTTAAAGAAGAATTCTTCAACTCTTTTATCTCTTATCTTTTATTTATGCATTTTCATTATGTTTATGTATTTTTCTTTGTTCTTCATCATGTTTAGGAATTAGTCTTCTTGTGGATTATGGGTTAGGTTAGATTATGGTTGATTGATGAATGATTAATGATGTTTAGGTTCAGATTCTTGTGATTTCCTATGTTTAGAGTGAATCCAAGGCTAGGATTGACTTTGCTAATCAAATCCTTGATCATGGACTTTTTGTGCCCGGAAGGTGTTTGGAAAAATATCTAGACTAACTCTAAACATGCTTTTCACATCTTAGCTAATTAACACTTGATGATTAAGATAGTTTGTTGACTCATTGGACATATGCATTAAAGATCATTAATCATTTAATTGCAATTAATAAAATAGCTTAATTAGATGACTAATGAATGGATTAGTCTCATGAGAATGTACTAGTCTACTTTATGGGATCATGCCATGGAATTGAACTTGATTGCTTGTCCTAACATCACTACTTGTTAATCATTCCTAGTCAATTACATATGCCCATGATCCATATTTTCTCTTTTGTTCGACTATGATTTATGCTAGATTAGGATGCTTTGATGGTTAGATGATAATTATTAGGGTTGATTATTGTTAGATCCTTCACTTATGTTGAGATTAAAGCTAGTTTTGACCTGATCACTCAAAATCTAGACCTTAGGCATTTCCACACCCGAAAGGTATTTTGTGGAAATGTTTGAACCAAATCTTTTGTGAAGTTTACATATCCTAGCCAATTAACCATTGATGATTAGTGTAACATCCCTATCCTGAGATATTCATACCGGGGCAGTTTGTTTTGGGAAAAATTAGATCCTAGTCAAAGAATTACTAAGCAATAAGTAAACCCTAAAGAACAAAGTAATGGGATGATTAGGTGGACCAGGATAATGGGAAAGACCGTGATAAAGTGAATCAATATCTGGTAAAAGGAAATCCGAGTATAGATCGAGTGACTTAGTTCAAACCATGAGATTGATCAAATAAAAAGTCTAGTTCAAGGATGAAATTGGGAGTGATGAAAGAAATGATCGAGAAAGCTTTGTCAAGATCGTGAAATGGATCAAATGACCTAGCCAACGAAAACGAGACCAAAAGGTTAAGCTGGACCAGCTGGGTGAGCTGAACCAGCTGGATGAGCTAGCTAGCTGAACTAAGCGAGCAGGCCCAGCTGGGTGGACTGATCAGCTGGAAACCGAGCTGGGTGGACTAGGATGGTTACCCGAGCTGGGTGGTTGGATGGCTACTCAATTAAAGGGTGCCAATGCCAAACGGGTACATAACCCAAAAGACACATCCTTTCACAAAAGGGTGGGAGTTACGAACGGGTACAAAGCCCAAGAGACGCATCTTTTGAAGGGGTGGGAGTTAAGGGTAAATGAAACCTTTTCAACTCCTATATAAGGGTTGTGCTTGGGACAAAAAGGAACAGCCACGTTTTTGGGGAGAAAACTCTCTAGAAAAGGTAGAAATCTCGACCGAAGACATAAAACCCACTAGAAAATAGATCGGGTTGATCATGATCGAGTCTGGGCAATGATCAGTTAGATCTCGGTAGGATCATGACCGATCAAAGGAGATTATGGGTGGATCGGATGCCCAAATCCAGGAAAGGAATCTCCCATCGAAACCAATTCATGTGGGGATGGTTGGTTGAATTACTTGGTAGTGATGGAGATCAATGAGACAAAGCATCTCGACGGTTCAAGGGGACGTGTTCAGGATAAGACACGCGGACTGACAGGATTGGACTAGAACATGAGTCAAGGGGCCACTGAACTTCGCGGATATGGCTAAGGTAAGAACTAGTCGTTACTTGGAATGGATAGTGACTAGCCTAGTTCTTGATAGAATGGCATAGGGGAATGGAACGTTAGATGCGTAAAAATGCATGACTTGAACCGAGTCAAAGATCGATCTGTAAACCGAACGGTAGCCAAGTGGGTTTACCGAAGGTAAAGATGATCGGACCGGATAAGTACTTGACTGGAATTAAATCAAGGTTAGAAAGGATTAGAATATAAAGGATCTATGCTGTGTATTTTAAGGGTCAATGGATCTAAACTTGGAAACAGCTTGGGAAAGTCTTAGTAAAGATGCAAAGGAATTTAAGCCTTGAAAAGGCAATTAAACTAGAAATGGGTTTAACCCAGGAGATTCGGCCAGGAAGTTGCCAGAACATGGAATGCATTGACCGCAGCCTTGTTAGGCCGGGATGGGGTGTTTCAAGTGTGTATCAGAGCATGCTTGATCCTAGGAATGGATAGATGTTCGGGAAAATAATTTTGGACTGCACCACAAATTAGACTAAGTCAATAGTCGATTTAACAAGGATGGCTAAAGACTCGATCATAGTAATGGCACGGGTACGGTCCCAGAGTTGAGATTGATTGGGTCAAGTACTTGAAAGTCTAGTGTTCTCGCTAAGTTTTGTCCAATGATGAAGATACTTCTCAGAGGTATTAGCTACTAAAAATGATGGGTTAAAAGTTGGGAGTAAGATCGGGTTAAAGGGGAAACCGTGATCAAGGAAAGGGTAGTGAAGGACAAAATTAAATCCTATATGAGATTAATGAGCACTGGAAAGACCAAGGCGGCAACCAAAACGTGATTGTTGGTAAGTTAAATGGGAGTTGAGGCAAGATGGGATATCATGCTTGGAAACGGGGAGAGTTTTCCAAGGTGAAATAGTTGAGCCAAGTTGGATTATCCAAAAGGCAAGAACCACAAAAATGTGATGTGTTAAGTGATCTGGTCTATACAAAGTTATGAAGGAAAACGGTTAAATGAATCGAAACAAGACTCTAGCCACCATCGAATTCGAGGACGAATTCCTTGAAGTGGGAGAGACTAGAACTTGTAATGTTCCTATCCCATGATAAATGTATCAGGGTAATGAAATCAAGTCCGTAAGAATCAAGATCGGAACTTGGACCGAGTCCACAAGAAGACAAAAATCCAAGAATATGATTAAGTCTTAATGGACCAAGGTCAAGGCAAAGGGTTAAGGATAACTCGATCAAGAAGTAAGCTAAGGCTAATCGAGAGTTAAGGAAAAATCAGGACAATGACATTGGGAGTCTAGTGTTCTCACTAAGGATTGTCCGATAACCAAGACACTTCTTGAAAGTCAAAGCTAATACACTTTATAAGTGGGTTTAAGTTAATCGGGAATAAGGGTTACAGTGGGACAACCCGTGGGAAGGATTTATGGCCGAATGAGTGCTCTTGAGTGGACGACCCAAAATCGGACCAGGAGTTAAAGTGGCCGATTGGGCTGGCCAAGAAGAAGAATTTGGTAGCCGATCCAGGAAAAGAAAGGATAAATGCTCAGGGAAAGGCTGTGAAAAACGGGAACAAAAATTAAGTTAGTTTCTAAACTAACTTGGGATAAAGTCATTAAAAATGACTAAGGATTGAAAACTAGTTGAACATTTCATCCGAGTTCCGGAACTAGAAATGGGGGAGGATGATGACAAATGAGCTGAATGAGCTCGGGAAAGTCTAGAAAGGTGTTATAGGATCTTTGGATCACGCTGGTCAAGAAATGATCGAGCTGGATGATCCTTAGATGAAAGCTAAAGTAAATTACGGATGGTTAAGGGAATAAAACAAGATTTTTGCTGCCACTGAATTCGAGGACGAATTCATTCTAAGTGAGGGAGACTGGTAACAAATCCTATACCGTAATAACCTTACCAAAATGTTGAGATGGAAATCGACATTCACGGGTGCAAAATGGACCTAGTCTAGGAGATTGAAGATTAAGTTCGGGAAGAACAAGATGGAAAGTTCGCAAGTAGGAAAGTACGAACAAGAAAAGAAGTTCGTGACTAGGAAGTCCAAGCGAGATGGAAAGTTTGTGAGTAGACCAAGCAAGATGTTTACATGATGGATTAAATGGATAGGAAATCTGTTATAGACTAATTGAATAGTCGGGATGATAGGGTGACTAAACCAGATCATAGTAATGGCTTAGTCTGTCTGGGAGTTGAGGCATGATCGAGATAAGATACTCGGGAGTCTAGTATTCTCACTGGGACTTAAACGAATACCAAGAGATTTACCGAAAGTCCTAAGTTATTACAAATGATCGGTTAAAGTCGGTGGGAATATCGGATTCATGGAATCTTGATCAAGGGAAAGGATGACAATGACTCTAACTAAGTCAATGTCGGAATGTTTGATCACTCGAAGGACATGTGATGTAAACTCAGAAACGTAACTTTCGAGGAAACCGAATGGGAGTCGAGGCAAGAGGAGATATCGTACTTTGGAACCGGGTGAGTTGCCAAGACAAATTTCTTGAGCCAAGATTAAATGCTCAAAGGTAAACTAAGGAAAGAATGGGACGAATTAACAATCAGTTCAAGGGAGTGGCAGATTATGGTGGTGATTTGAGTACCCAAAAGGGAATTATGTTAGGAAAACATGAAAGGGTGCATGAATCATCGAAGCGGATGTGGACTAGTAAAGTTGAACCGCAAAAGGGAAATTCTAAGAAATAAATAGATAATGGAAATCCATAAAGGGGACTAAAGAAAGTTAGTCGGGAAAGATGATGGTCAAGTCAGAGAAAAGACTAAGATCAAATCTGGAAACAACAGTAAATGTGATAAGGACCAATTATGGTCAGGAGTAAACCAAGAATCTTGGAAACCGGATCATAGTAGTAAGTTCTAGGCTAACGGAAGTTAAGGCAAGTAAGAAAAACGTTTAGGAACTTAGGAAAGTTTGCTAAGGCAAGTCGTTAAGCCAAGATGGACTTACCGAAAGCACGAGCTACTACAAAATGAGAAGGCCAGGTCAAAGAATCTGGTTCAAGGAAATAAAAGGAAAAGTTCAGAGATGGACCAAAAGAGAATTTAATTATGTTGAGGGATTTGAGGTGAGACCGATTAATGCGCTTGGGAACAGGATAATGTTCGCTATGGAAAAAATTGTGAACCAAGATACTACCCAGGAAAGGCCTTTTGGCTAGGCAAATGGGAAAATGAGTTGATCGAGTCAGAAATGACCAATGTCAAAGCAGGAAAAAGGTGAAGATCAAGGGTTGGCATCAAGTCGGGTTCAGGCTACGATCCGAGAAAATGTTATGTATAACTCGAACAAGGCGGTTAGTTAAGGCTTATCAGGAGTTGAGGTACTTCGACATAATACTATTTGGAGTCAAGTGTTCTCGCCAAGGATTATCCGCTAACCAAGAAACTGCTCAGAAGTGGAAACCACTACACTTGAAGAGTTAGGAAATGATTTGAGTCGAGAAATGCTACGATAAAGTGAGTTAAAACTCGGGGATGAGTCAAAACTTGGAAAAGAGTAAAACTCGGGAATTGGTTCCAGTGAGAACGCGATGGGATAAGTTAAAACTCAAGAATCTAGAAACCAGTGATTTGATCGGATTATGAAAGAATCGCGACCAACAAACTGGGGATTGGCAATATACAAGGAGAATTGTACTAAGCATTGTATAAAAGTAGGAAAACAAAATCTGAAGCATGGTTGCATACGGGTTCTGAAAGTGGGTAAAGGGGACATAAACAAAACTCCAACAACCACCAAATCCGAGGACGAATTCATTTTAAGTGGAGGAGACTTGTAACATCCCTATCCCGGGATAATCATACCGGGGCAGTTTGTTTTGGGAAAAGTTAGATCCTAGTCAAAGAATGACTAAGGAATAAGTAAACCTTAAAGAACAAAGTAATGGGATGATTAGGTGGACCAGGATAATGGGAAAGACCGAGATAAAGTGAATCCATATCTGGTAAAATAAAATCCGAGTATAGATCGAGTGACTTAGTTCGAACCATAAGATTGATCGAAGAACAAGTCTAGATAAAGGATTTCCACTGCGTATTTTATGGGTGAACGGATCTAAACTTGGAAACAGCTAGAGAAAGTCGTAGTAAAGATCTAAAGGAATATAAGCCTTGAAAAGGCAATTAAACTAGAAATGGATTTAACCCGGGAGTTTCGGCCAGGAAGTGGCCAGAACATGAAATGCCTTGACTACGGGCTTGTTAGGCCGGGATAGGGTGTCACAATTAGGGTGTTTAGTGAACTAATTGGACTTGTTCGTTAATGCTCATTGATTATCTAATTGCAAATTAAAATTTATGATAATTAGGTGATTAAATGAAGTGGTTAGTACCACGAAAGTGGATTAGTCATAGTTTTGAGTTCCATGTTCTAGGATAGTGATTCATATAATCTTTTGTGCCATTGTTTGATTGTTAATCCATTATTATGATAGTATTGCACATTGTCCAATCATTTTATCTTATTTATCTTCTTGCATTTCACTTTCTTGCATTTCTTAGCATTTTAAATCATCTAAAAACCCAAAGATATTTGTTATAACTTAGTTTGTTTCTTGTATCTCTAGTATACAAGCTTTAGTGCCTTGTGTTCGACTCTTAAGTACTAGCTCGGTGTACCATGAAGGTAAAATAGAGCGTACACCCGACTCGATTCATTTTCTAACTCTTAAAGTGTAGTGGTTTCCACTTCCGAGAAGTTTCTTGGTTATCGGATAATCTTTGGCGAGAACACTTAACTCCCAATAGTATTATCTCGAAGTACCTCAACTAACGGTACGCCATAACACACCGCCTTGTTCGAGTTTTACATAACATTTTTCCCGGATTGTAGTCTCATCTCGACTTGATCCCAACCTTTGATATTCGCCCCTGATTTGATCATAATTCATTGACCTTGGTCATTTCTGACTCGATCAACTCCTTTTTCCGTTTGCTTAGGCATAAGGCTTTTCCTCCGTAATATCTTGGTTCACGATTTTTGCCTTAGCAAACATTATCGCGTTCCCAGGCACATTAATTGGTCTCACCTCAAATCCCTCAACATAAATAAATTCTCTTTTGGTCTATCCCCGAACTTTTCCTTTTATTTTCTTTAACTAGATTCTTAGACCTTCTCATTTTGTAGCAGCTCGTGCTTTCGGTAAGTCCATCTTGGCTTACCGACTTGCCTTAGCAAACTTTCCCTAGTTCCTAAGCGCTTGTCTTACTTGCCTCAACTTCCGTTTAGCCTAGAACTTACTACTATGATCCAGCTTCCAAGATTATTGGTTCGCTCCCGACCATACTTGGTCCTTATCACGTTTAGTGTTGTTTCCAGATTTGATCTTAGTTTTTCCTCCGACTTGATCATCATCTTCTCGACTAACTTTCTTTAATCCCTCTATGGATTTCCATTATCTATTTATTTCTTAGAATTTCTCTTTTGCGGTTTGACTTTACTAGTCCACATCCACTTCGATGATTCATACACCCATTCATGTTTTTCCTAACATAATTCCCTCTTGGGTGCTCGAATCACCACCATAATCTGCCTGTCCCTTGAACTGATTGTTAATTCATTCGGTTTTTTCCTTAGTTTACCTTTGGGCAGTTCATCTTGGCTCAGCAAATTCGTCTTCGTAACTAACCCGGTTCCAAAGTACGATATCTCCTTTTGCCTCAACTCCCATTCGGTTTCACCGTAAATTACGTTTATGAGTTTACATCACATGTCCTTTGAGTACTCGAACATTCCGACATTGACTTACTTAGATTCATTGTCATCCTTTCCCTTGTTCATGATTCCATGAATCCGATCTTCCAACTGATATTAACCGATCATTTGCAACAACGTATGACTTCTGGTAATTCTCTTGGTATTCGTACAAGTCCCAGTGAGAACACTAGACTCCTGAGTATCTTCCAGACAGCCCATAAGTCATTACTATGATCTGGTTTAATCACCTTATCATCCCGACTATTCCATCAGTCTATCATGGATTACATATCTAGTTACTCCATCATGTAAACATCTTGCTCGGTCTAGTAACAAACTTTCCATCTCACTTGTACTTCCTAGTCACAAACTTCTTATCTTGTTCGGACTTTCCTATATGCGGACTTTCCATCTTGTTTTTCTCGAACTTGATCTTCAATCTTCTAGACTATGTCGTCTTTGCTCGGGAATCCTACTATGATCTTCCTATTGGCTTTACCCAACACATAGTACTTCAATTCTCTCTTATTACGACGTCTAAATTCAAGTAGGCTTCTCAAGTGTTCGACCCCAACCTCAACGCCGCATTCGTAACTCCTGACTAGAATGCCGACCAGATGTCTGATCCCCCGAGCGTTGATTTGGGAAATGGCCAAATTATGCTTCCATAAAAACCGCAAAATCACTTCGGAGATCGGGAACCATAGTAAGCAGCTGTAAAAGAAGCTCTCGAAGAGAGTAAAGTGATCGGGGGGACGATTATTGGCTCGGTCCGTCGTTGAGGGTAGAACGAATTCAATTTCTTCCGAGATATTAAATCTCCACCTAAGGGTTGTTAAAGAATCTAAGGTGGAGAGAGTTGAACCACGCGGATCGGGTCGCTTCTTAGCTTTCCTCTTCCTTGGGGCTCGTTGAATATTCCTACCAGACTCTCCAGCTCTTGTCTTGCCACGATAGGATCGTAGAACCAATCCTCTGGTTCAAATTTTGCCTGCTCGGGATCCGTTGTGTCGGCAAAAGGATTTACCGCCTCGTCAAAATGAGAGTCGCGAAGGTGAGGCACGTCAAATTCTAAAGGATTTTCGGCATTGCTTTCGACTCCCTAGGATTCCGAAAGCATAACTCTCCTTCCAAGAGTATAAGGGCCTACCCCGACCCATTTGAGTCGTCCAAATCCTCTGGAGCATCCGCACCTGAAGAATTTGCTCGGCTAAAAAATAGTTCGGTGGAAAGAGACGGCTCGGGAAATGAAGACTGGCCAGGGCTATCGAATAACCTGGCATACGGCTCCGGTGACATAGACGCAGAAAACTGAGACATCCCTTGGGTTTAGAAACGGATCGGGATCTTTGGAAGACTGACAAATAGATCGGGATCCCTAATAGCTCAAGAGAAAGGATCTAAATTTTGAAGAATTGGAAAACGAATCGGGGCTCTCAATAGCTTATCAAAATAGATCGAAGCCTTCTAAGGGTTGAAGAACATATCAAGATCCTCTAAATAAATTAAAAATCAGATCTAAATCTTCAAACAAATCACCGGAGAATTCAAGAACAGCGGCAGAGCTGTTAAAGATGGATCAAGGAACTCAAAACGGGTCGGCGGTGAAGGAGGAATAACAGAGGCCCTAGCTAAAAATAACTTAAGCGAAAATAGAGAGAGAAAGGAGAGAGGGGTTACCTGTTTTGGAGAATTTTTCGGAAGAATGAAGTTGTGAAGGATTAAGAGGCATCACAATTTATATAGGCAAGTAGTGACGTCATACGCCTCGGGAATCAACAGAAACGTTTAGACTCCCCGAGAAAAGTATGCCAGTCTGTGAAAGCCCGCAAGCAGAATTTGTTCTATACAACAAACCCGAGCCAATTTTCTTCAAAAATACAGTTACGGTTACATCGCAAATGGCTCGGGGAACATCTACAGAATCTGTAATCCCCAAGCCAAACTCTTGACATAACTGCTCGGTGGCATATTGCAAAATAAAACGGCTCGGGGGGGGGGGGGGCTTAACAGAATCACTCCAGCGGTTAGGTATTTTCACGTTAAATTCGAATAGGGACGTTAATTTCAGAATGCTCATTACCTCGACACTTTCAGAACTGAAACTGACGAGCTGGGGGGGGGGTCAATTTCACCCCTCTGAAGATTAACGGGTAAGAACGAGCCACGAAACATAATGGGTTTAAGAAAAATAGCTCGGGTCCATCACATCCATTGCCAAACGGCTCGGTGTGATGGTGATGATCTCACCATATTCCGCGTAACAATCGAGCCGTCCGCAAGAGAAAATAGCTCGGGACCATCTCGTCCATTGCCAATTGGCTCGGTGTCATTGTGATGATCTCACCATAAGCCGCATGACACCCGAGCCGTTCGCAAGATAAAATGGCTCGGGACAATCTCGTCCATTGTCAAACGGCTCGGTGTCATGATGATGATCTCACCTAACGCGGCGTGACACCGGAGCCGTCCGCAAGACAAAATGGCTGGGTCCATCTCGTCCATTGCCAAACGGCTCGGTGTCATGGTGATGATTTCACCTAAAGCCGCGTGACACACGAGCCAAAGGTGAATGCCACCAGAGCCGTCCGCAAGACAAAACAGCTCGGGTCCATCTCGTCCCATGCCAAACGGCTCAGTGTCATGGTGATGATTTCACCTAAAAGCCGCATGACACCGGAGTCAAAGGTGAAGGCCACCCAAGCCATCCGCAAGACAAATGCCCCCCGAGCCTAATCATCATATTTACCAAGAGGGCTCGGCCCACCTTATGAGGGAGAAGGCTCGGCCCATCAACGTAAGAAGTCGGCGAATAAGGGCAAAAGATAAACATAAAGAAGTGGAGGAGGCGAAAAATAAGGAAAATCTCCTTATTCATTTGGAAGAAACCCTAGCCAACTTAAACTTCTATATATACTTATGTAAATCTCTAAAAAGGGGGGAGACAATTTCATCTAACAGAAACTTTGTACTTTTGCTCTCATACGAAAAGCTTTACAAGACAGGTTAATAAAAACCATCTTTGGATCTTCGTTTGTGTGGTTTTAATTTCAGAAGTTTCAGATCCTTTAAAAAATCATAACCAAATTTAATTGTGTGGATTTATACTCCCACAACATAGAAGACAATGCAGCAATTTAATGACACTATGGCTCCAATGATCTAATCTAAATCTTACACATCTTTTTGCTGCCTATTTTCTCGTTGCCAAAGTATCAATTTTTTTTTTGTCATCAGAATAATAAAACTATTTTACCACAGTTCGGTTACCCAAATCGGTGGTGATGAGTTTACATAAAACATATCAGAACTAGCTACTCGGGCACCATTCACAAGCCTGTCGGCCTTGGAATTGAGAGTGCGCGGAATATGAGATAGAGAGCAATAAAAGAACTTCTCCTTTAACTTCAGTAATTCTTCAGTATGTATTGCAAACGCCGGCATCTCCGTCGGTGTAGACACCATCTTCACCAAATCATAGCAATCTGTTGTGAAAGCTGCCTCTGTCTGCTGCATGTCAATCAAAAATTGCATGGTCCATCCTAGAACTTCAATCTCCGCGTGTAGTGGGGAAAGGCTTCGTCGCAGGTTTCGGGCTCCCATCATGATCCCTGTGCCTTCGTCTTGAAAAGTGTACCATCCGAGGCCTGAATATTTATTCGATTCTTTCCAAGAGCCATCAACATAGCATTTCAATCCTGAATATACCAGAGGTCCACTTTATTGCCCGTTATCCGGTGTTAGAGTATTGGACTCCTCCGATTGAGCCTTCTCCCAAACGGAAGCCTCTGTTTCCGCATTTCGCATTACAACATGTGGATCTATATCCTATCCTCGAAAAATCTTGTCGTTTCGTGCTTTCCAGATATACCACATGATCGATGGAAATATTTGATCCTGATTTCCAGGAGGCACTCACCAGAACAAGGAATCCATATTTGTGAAAATAGAGGTTACCGAAAAAACTAAGTTGGCCGTAGGGATGGTGGAGAGCGCCTATATTTAAAATGCGGGAGGACATTCAAATAAGGCATGATTTATAGTCTCTTCCAATCCACAACGGGCAAAATGTGTATCATATTTTATCCCCCTGGTTTTTAGATTCACACTAACCGATAAACATCTCGTAATTACTTGCCAGATGAAGTGCCTTAGCTTTGGCGAACATTGGATCTTCCACGACTGTGCCTGCAATGATTGCACAGTTGGGCCAAAAGTTATAGGTTGGTCTGTAGCCATGTTCCATTGTCCAATTTCATATCCCGATTTGACCGTGTATTTGGTAGACATTGGATCTTCCACGACTGTGCCTGCAACGGTCGCACAGTTATAGATTGGTCTGTAGCCATGTTCTGTTGTCCAATTTCATATCCCGATTTGACCGTGTATCTTCTGGATTTCGTATAATGCCACCCTAGAGAATCGGGTTTTAGGATATCTTCCACCGAAATACCTCGGATAATTTGCACGTCCTCTGGGATAATTGTCGCATTTAGCAAATCCATATTCAAATAGTTGACCATTAAATTTGGATCATAAATTGGGGTTTTAAAAATGGCTGATCTCGGGTGTATTTTGTAAACCTCAGCATTTTATTTTCTAGTGATATCTACATTCATAACAATAAAATAAAATAATATATATATCCATCCAATCATATAAAAACACAAGTATGGCTAGTGGCATACTGAGAAGGCACAACTTACCAACTTTTTTATTTAACTAAAATATTTGCATTTGGTTTGTCATCTGCATTTGGTGGTTTGTGCCTCGACATGATTCGGGTTTTTTCTCTATAAATAATTGTTTGCTTAAAAATTATAATAATTGACAACGAAAATTATATTAAGAAAAATATTTAAAATAATGGAAATAAGGTTGAAGAACGTAATCGTTGCTCACTTTTTTCGTAGTTAATAAAAACAAATAATTGTTGGTCACTTGGACTCTACTTTATTTTGTTTTTTAATTCTCTACTTTATTCTTTCACATCTCTCTACGCCAATTTCTGTCTCTTCATTCGACAAAAAACCTCCAATCTCATGTTAATGTCTTGTCTTTGGATACTATCTTACTCTCTGTGATACTCAAATCTCTCTCTGAGCTTATGTCGCTAGGACGGTCGGAGTTCGCCGACTGTGTGGCGGCGCGGAGCCTAAGCGAGATCTCGGAGGTTGACGCCGTAAGAATCGGAGCTGATATTGTATCGGCGGCGAGACGACTCATCGCTCTATTGAGATCCGTCGGAGACTGTCAATGGCTACATCATCCACCAGTCATTGCCGAAGCTATCAGAAGGTTAAATACACCTTTCACCTTTCTCCTGATTTTTGATCGGACGGTTACGATCATCTGTTTCATTTTTTACTATTTTTAGTATCTCTCGAAACAAATTCCCATTCCGAGAATATCTTATGGTCCCCGAAAGTTTGACTTTACTGATCATGTATTAATAATTTTGAGTTTGGTGTTGGCATTAAATGTGACTGTTGTTGTGTTCTTAAGGTACGATGAGGTTTGGATGCCGTTGATTTCTGATCTAACGGTTGGTTCGAAGCCTCCGATAATTCTGCCTCCTCTCGATGTTGAATGGGTTTGGTTTTGTCACTCCTTGAACCCAGTAAGCTCCGATTCCAAAAACCAAAGATTCTGATTTGATCTTATATTATAGTTTGATCCATCTTTTTTGTTTAACCAAGAAGTTTCAGGTCTAAATCCATAATCTCTTGGGGTCCGGGACTAAAGCAGCTTAATTTAGTTTGATCTATATTTCTCAGGTAAGTTACAGAGATTACTGTCAAAAGAGATTCTCAAAAATTATAGGGAAACCTGCGATTTACGATGAGGAGAACGAGGATTACGCGGTTTTACAATGCGAGAAAATGTGGGTTACAAGATACCCAGAGGAGAGTTTTGAAAACAGAGCTGATCCAGATTCTTCTGAGCCTGTTTCAGCTAACGAATGTATTAAGACTGAAGTAGAGAAACAGAGGTTTCTATGGGAGAAGTTTTCAGCGCCTTACATGTCTGAAACCGTTTACTTGATTGCTGCTAGGTTACGGTACAAAGGGTTCTTGCTTATACTACAAAACTTCAAGGACGAGATTTCTCGTCTTCTTCCAGCTTCTGATATACTGCTTATGTGGCTCACGCATCAGGTCCGTTGTATATTCCCAATTTCTTTGTTTTATAGTCCCTTTTGGTAGTTTAACAGAGGAATGGATGGTGAAATTTACAGAGCTACCCGACGATATATGCAGAGGATGTTGATGAAATGTTGCAAGATATGATGAGAAAAGTGGTACGAGTTGGAGAAGCAGTAGAGAAAACAGAAGTGGAAACAACAAAAAAGCTTTGGAATAGATACTTCAATCAACCATACGAGAAAGCTGGCAGCGAATTAACTGTAATAGCGAATGACTCTCGTCTCTGCAACCACACCGTGTTTTATTGGCCTGTCTCTGATATAGACATTAACACTGCGTATAAGTCCATTCGACCTAGATTTGTCTTGGAAGTAAGTTCTTTCTCTGATATATAATGGCTTAACTCCAAAGTAAGAGATTTTGTAATGTGATCTGAAATGATTCTTTTCTTTTGCAGTTATGTTTATTTATAAGGCTGAATCCAAAGGCAGAGCCGAATGAGTTGAGCGATCGGAGTTTTCTTCGTTTGAGAGTTGCTAGATGTCATCGGAAGCTTCAACTTGATAAGAAAATGACTGATTTGTCCCGCGATGCATCGTGGCAGAAGGGTTGGCATCTTTACTGCGAGTTTGGAACACAAGGGGTAGTTTTGGAATCGCACTGTGACCGTCGTCATGGGATTTGCTTCAAAAGCGGAAAACCGGAAGGGATGATAGCGTTTCCATGGAATGATCTGCTAAGAGCGCATTCTCTAGCGTCTGGTAGGCTTCTCGGTAAACAAGTGAGTGTGTTTGCTTCGGTTACTCCCCCGGTTCAAGCACCCTACTTGCTGAGATTTGTACCGGATCGAGTTACCGATGATTCAGGTGCTATGATATCTGATTCAATTCAAAGAACAAACAACTTCCGGCCTCAAGAAGGAAGATGGCTTACCCGAACCGTTCTTGATCATGCTGGACGGGAATGCTTTATTATCCGTATCCGGTAAACCGCGCCATCTTTCTCCTTTATGGAACCGGACTGTTTTTTTTCTAATTCTGATTTTGATTTAGAGTTGGGAAGGGTATGTTTAAACGTGGATGCGAAGTTCCATCCCCGGTGAAAGCAGAGGAGCGGATAACAGAGATACGAGTAGGTTCTTGGTCTTATGTCGAGGGTTCAATCGGCAAAGCTCCAGGTAAGTTGGTTTAGATGACAAGAAGGAGAAACTCTGTTTTGCTTTAGGCGTTTGTGTTTACATTTTGCAAAAACATTTTACGAAAATGGAGAAAATGATCTGTTTTCTAATAAAGCGAACTTTTGGTGAAACATTTCCACATGAGAACGCAAACGCAAACGCAAAAAGTAGCATTTGAAACAATCGCAGTCTTAAGCAGTTTTACGGATTATTGTGTTTGCTCGTCTAGTACAGCGAAGGTTGTTGGAACCGTAACGCCTAAAGAACCGGTGGCGGATTGGGAAGCCGCTTGGGAATTTTCCACTGGAGACGAATTGCTCATCCGTTGGAACTCATTAGGATCTATCTCAGAACTCGGTTTGCATTCAAGAAACCCTGGTTCGCAGGTACAATTTTCAAGATCCAAGAGTTTTATTTTTTTGCGTTTTTGAATCCGGTTTTGACATTTTTGGTGGTGGATTTTATGTAGGTAAGGTTATTAACTGGACGTAGAATGCAGTATAAAGGAGACGGTGAAGAAGAAGGCGATGAGGGTTTTGTAACAGTGGTTAGATCAACGGAAGAAGATCCAACAGAAAAAGCAACGGCTCTGATCGACTGGAAGCATCAAGCCGTGGAATTCTTGCCTGAGGAAGACGCGGTTTTCATCTTGCTATTGTCGGTATCAATTCTAAGGAGCGTAACTCAGAAAAGAAGACAAGACGTTGGTAAATTGTTGGTGCGGAAGAGGATAACGGAAGCTACCGGTGAACGGGATTGGGGATCGGTTATCGTTCATGCTTCATCATCAAATGTATCTTCTCCTTACGTAGAGCCGTGGTACCGAAACTCCGGTAAGGTTATGGCGATGGAGGAGAAAGCACAGGTTGCAAGATATCCATATCCAGTTAGGAGCTATTCTAATGTTGATGGCGGCGATAATTTGTACAAACACGTAATATTTGGATGACTTCAAAGTTCAAAGAAATTGCATATCTGTTAGTCAGATGGATTGGTGTGACCAAAACTAATACGATGCTTTGGGATGGTTGATCTCTATAATTCTATGTCTTTGCCTCGACTTACTGTTTATCCACGTTAATCAACTAGACTTGTTTAGTGTTTACCTTACTATTAGAAGAATTGAGTCAAGAGAAAAATGAACAGATTCGAAATTGAGCTTGAGCGAAATAAAGGAAGAAGATAAAGATGAAATTTGAATTTCTTATTCCGTTATTCACAACTGATGTGTTGTATAGAGAATACAACAAGAATAAAATAGTGCTTATTACAATAAAATAGTGCTTAGGTACAATCTCGGTTTACACTAAACCAAATTCTAATATTTCCTTTCAAGATGGAGTGAAAATGTTAATGACATCCATCTTGCTCAACAAAGTTTTAAATCGAGTAGGGAAGAGAGATTTAGTAAGATGCCGGTTCTCAGTCCCCACGTGTAGTGTCTTGATTAAACCCATTCAAATATATTCTTTCGCATAATGTGGCAACCAATTTCTAGTCTTTTTGGAATGTTGGATTGTTGGCTATATGGATTGTAGATGTGTTGTCACAATATAAAACTACAGCATCTGAAGCATCAACCCACATGTCATGAAGAAGATGCTTCAGCCAGATGATTCCACGCACGACTAAGGACAGAGATCGATACTCTGTCTTCGTAGAGGATTTGATATCGTATTCTGTTTGTTAAACTTCCATGAAACAAGAAAAGAACCAACAAACATACAAAACCTAGAAACATAACGACGCGTATTAGGACAAGATGCACAATCCGAGTATGCAAATCCTTAAGCTTCAAACCTAAGAAAGCATAATAAAGCATTAAGCAAGCCTTATCCCACATTGCCCTTGAGATAGTGTATCACTTTAAAAACGGCTTGAAGATGAGGATCACGCGGATCAGCATAACTTATGTCAACATAAGTAGTATTGGGTTGAGTAAATGTCAAATACATCAACATCAACTTACCTCCTAGTATTTGATATTGTTATGCATCACCCAAGAGATCTCTGTCACCTTTGGGTAATTTGGGATTAGTCCCCATTAGCATTGAAGATGGTTTGCAACCAAGATGTCCAGTCTCATCTACGAGCTCAAGAGTATATTTTTGTTGGCAAATAGAAATTCCAACAGATATCTTTCCAAATTTAGGACAAAAAAATAACCAAATTGTCCCAAATTACGAAGATTAAATTCCGGCCCAACAAACACTAAGCAAATAGCCAGTTAAAATTAAAAAGAAAGGAGCCAAGAAGACATTAAAAAAAAAAAAAAATTACTTGAATAGAAAAATCGTAAACGAAGAGAAAAACAGATTAAAAAGATTTTAATGGAATTCAATAACGAATTAAGGCAAAATAATGAGGGGTAACGGAAAATGAAAGGTATAAAGAGGAAAGAAGAACAAGAGAAGGGGGATATCTGAGTACACCACAATTCACTAGTACTTAGCACTAAAACACTCGTCTTTCTTGTCTTCGAAATCAATACATTTGTATTCTTACTTCTTTGTTTCACCCCAAACTCAAGTTCTTTAATCAAATTCATATTTCTTTCATCATTGTTATCTGTTCTTTTGTTTATCGTTCGATTTCTTACCATAAAAAGACGAACCAGATCCTTAAATTAAAATATCTTCCTAAATCTTGATTATTGAACATTATACACCAATAATTTGGCGCCATATGTGGAGAGAAAGCAAGCCTGACACCAGTTGCACGAGATTGAGATGCCATAAGCAACCAAAACATCCATTCAGAATTCGATCAAAAAGATCCTCGATGGGCAAGAGTCTATGGCCAAATATTTCACCGAAAGTTGGTTGGAGCCATAACCTCGGTCACTGAGAAGATAAACCAGATATCTTCGAATCACATTACATTATATCAGATTGTAACTGATTTATGTTATGTAGTAATGAGAGAAACGGCAGAATGGACCGAATTCCATAATTTCTCCTCCCTGAGTAGTCACTTCGGGAGAAACGAGTATGGTGACGACATCGGTAGGGGATGATTTTGCCTTGATCGAATCCCGTATGCAATTCAAACTTAACTCATATAAGAGAGACATGTAGAAATACATTGATAAAAAACTACCATCACAGTCCGCTAAAAAAGAGAGAAAAGAATCTAGATATATCAAAAACTACTCCAGAGGTGTACATACTGATATGATCCTGGTTAGAGAGATCACAGCCCCTTGAATACACTTTGTGTGGTTGATTGAATGGTAGTGATGATCCGTAAGGATTGAGAGAAACTTTCGAAGGCTGCGGAATTCCCTTGAACTTTCAGGCTTGATTCTGCTTGGACATGACACACCAAAAGCAGTCACAAGTTGAGATCGTGATATTACACACACAAACTCATGACGAAATCAGAGAGAGAGATTTTGATAAGAAAAAGTTTGATAATCTTTTACAAAGAGAAGAAAAAAATATAAAGAGGTCTAAGGGTCAAAGGAATGTGTAAATTCGTCCTAGATAATTAAACACACATTAACTCACACAAAGACTGAATTTAAACTCAAAACAGGTTGTTCCCTCTTAGTTCTCTTTGGCCGTGGGCTTTGGAACAACAATGGGCTGGGATCAAGAGTGTGTGGGCTTGCCTCACTAAAAACCTCTCTTGAAAAACCCATTGGGACAAAACCAAGAAGAGGAAAAAAGAGTACAAGTCACACACCTCCATTGTTGTTGCTTAAACGGCTTGAATCACAACCAATGTGGTTGTACAAGCTTCTTGTTTAAGATTGCCCTTAATTTGTGGTAGGAGTGTGGTGACAGCTTGTTTTAGTCGCTTTGTCTTAGACCTTGTCATGGGGCCATTAGGAACGTGCAATGCTACTTTCTCTTTAGCTCCATTCTCTTCATCTTCAAGCTGGTCCTTAGCTCCAAGCTCCTCAGGTTCAAGCTGATCCTTAGCTCCATGATCCAAGCTTTCCATTTTTACATCACATACCTATAGCGTCCAAAAGGACTCCTCAAAGAAGAAAGGGGAGGAGAACTTTCAAAGGAAAGATGACGAGGGGTAACGACTGATGGGTAGAGACAAGGATGCATATTGTGAATTCCATAAACTCTTTGGACACACAACGGAAAGATGCACAAGCTCAAGGACTGGCTGGCTGCAAAATTCATGGCTGGAGAACTGAATGGAATTCAGTTTGATATCGAGTCAGAATCAGAAAAGAAAGAAAGAGCTCTAGAAAAACGAGACCACTCCGATGAGCTCAACTATAAGAAGAAAATAATTAATGTGATCATCGGAGGGTCCAAACTGCGGAGAATCAATCAATTGGAACAAAAGACATCAACGCCATGGTAATATAAGCAAATCATTCCAAAGTCCATTCTTTAATGAAGAGGAGATTTCATTTACCAAAGCAGACCGAATGGGACTAGAATAATTCAGCGATGCTCCCTTATTAGTAAACTTGGACGTGGGAGCAATCTGTGAGGTATCTAGAATTCTTATTAACATATGGAGCTCAGTGGATAATTCATGAGAACTCTGGAACATATGGGAACCGATAAATCAAAGGTAAGAAAGGCTAAGTCAAATTTAACAGGATTTACCAGAGATTTGTTTACTTCATACAAAATGATAGAACTCCTGGGTTTAGCCTCCGGGGTCATGAAGTTAGTTGATTTTATCGTTGTGGATCAAAAGGCACCTTATAATGTAATTAT
Source organism: Pseudoturritis turrita (assembly GCA_900406555.1). Taxonomy (NCBI): domain Eukaryota; kingdom Viridiplantae; phylum Streptophyta; class Magnoliopsida; order Brassicales; family Brassicaceae; genus Pseudoturritis; species Pseudoturritis turrita. The sequence continues at coordinate 72,329 of OVBL01000154.1, read as the reverse complement.
AGGGACTTCTTGGCTATATGAAATGATAGCAGTTCCATCGATATATCACCTATACATTAAGTGCCCGACCCCGGGAGGGGCCAATACAGTCAAAGGAAGGTCCAATTAACTTTGGGATACATATTACATGGATATCGAAGAAGAATTGTGTCTAGAATCCAAGGCAGTGACCATGGGAAAATAATAACTGATCAAACTTAAAACATGCTAGGAAATATGGCATAGTGGAGAACATGAACTACGAGGTGGCTTGGTCCCGAAATGGGTATGTAGGCAACTTGAAACGTCAAGTGCAGGTACCAACCTAAAAAAACAAAAAGAGTATATAAGCTTAACCCATGAGAGATAAATTAAAATCTAAAGGGGCTGCTCTAGACCCAAAAAAAATGCATGGCGTCACTAAGTAAAATAACCAAAAGCAATCACATATCCAAAAGCAAGCACACGGTGTCTAAATAATAAAAATTGTGAGAGAAAGCTAAAGGATACTTAATGTGTAAAATACGATAAATGATTATTGGGCATCTCGTGGCACAAAAAATATATGAGGCACTTAAACAAACTCAAAATAAAAAAGAGTAAAAGTACGCATATGAAATAGCAAAATTTTATGTATTTTACAAGCGGAAAAGAGGACCCTAACATACATATTAATTCACACTCGGACCCATTACGCTTGACGAAGTATATGCAGTTGAATCGAATTCCACGATATTGCTGTCCGGAAGGCACATAATGCCGAATTATTCAAGATTAAACGGAGGAACTGACACCGATTCAATATTGGATTGGAGTTTAGTTGCGTCAGTACAAAGTGAATTCTCCTCACTTTTCAGGTCAGTTAGGGTTCCCTTACGAATTCCCTCGAGTACTTGCTGGTTAGCTTTAGCTTGAGAGAACAGTAGGAAGCTCGTGAACTATCTTTTATTACCAGTGATATGATCATAAGTACAGGCAATGGATGAACTACATCGGACAGTTACTAACTTTGCACCAATCCCAGAGGCCTCCCAAGTTTTGTCAACTAGTGACACTCTGGATCCTTGAGGAGAACATTCGAGTTCAGAATGTTTTTATTCTCAGCCTTGAGAGCTCTATCTTTTGCTTCATCTCAACCCAAATAGTTCCATGGTCAAAACGAGACATGAAATCTTTGTCATGGACTCGAATTTCGGACTCGTAATGACTACAGAGTCGACAATACAGGCGAAAACGTAAAAATAAAGGGAATATATTTTCTAGAATACAAACTAGGAAAAAGATAGGGACAAATAGGGAGGAAACAAATAATACCTTCCCAAATCAGCCAACAATATCGAGGTAATGTTGGTAGCCATCCTTGGAGAACTCGTCAACACCCAAACTAATCAAAAGAGAAATCCACATTATGAAACCTCAAGAGTGGTAATCAAAATATCCATCTTAAAGGTTAAAAAAAAAATAATTGAATTTTCTGAAGCTTAGAAGTCTAACCTCATATAGAGAAATTCGAGGAAGCACGGGGTCAGGGACTTAATAAACGAAAGCATTCTTCCCTCCAGGAGTTCTCTCAGAATTATGAGGAGAGTAGTGAACTACCATTTCTTCCCACAAAGAAATAGAGCCACAGCCGAAAAAGCTTTGTTTTCTAAAAGGGTCAACTCCTCGGGACGTTTGTCTTCTATCGATTCACCACAATGTTGTTGAGGAGAAGACACAAAATAAGACGCTTTAGCTTGCTCCTCGTTCGCAGGAAGGGTAGGATCTCCACTGAGAATGAGACAATGTTTCTTCCTTTGAGTCATCACTGAGAATGAGACAATGCTTTATATGAGGAGTATGAGTAACCGTCGGTGAGATGATGAAGGGGTTTTCTGCTTCTTCACATCTCGAACAAAATCCCACAAGGTGGCGGAGTCTGCTGGAGCGGGGGATGTAGTGGATGGAGATTCTAAAAGAAAGAAGAATGAAAAATTGTTCCACGGGATCTAAAAGAAGAATGGAGCATTAGAAATGTCTAAACTCATGCATGCACCTTTCTACTTCCCCACGACATTTCCTCCTCAGACAGAGGATCTAATAAAAAAATCACTTGAGATTAGAAAGCGAAAAGAACTCATCAACATGGAGCATAAGAGAACAAAAAATTACCATAAGAAAGTCCTTGAACTTCCGCCAGTTGTAGTACTAAGAAGATTGATGCACGGGTGAAAGAGGTCCACTCCGCCGCATGTTTCTGAAGCTCCTCAGAAAACGAGGAACATCGGGAAGCGATTTGTTTATCACTATATAAAAACAAATGTAGTATCAACAATAATTTCGAAAAGCAAAACAAAGAAGGAACTAAACAAAAATACTACATGTAGTCCTGGTCCAGTCAGAAAGTAGGGGAGTAGAAATCGATCCTACGGAAGCCGGGCTCACCCAAAAAAAGAAATAAGGGGTCCACCCAAAGCCATCTTTTCCAGGTAGACCTCTGATAATTCTCTGGTCAGATTGTACAGTGAACGTGATGTGATCCTGGTGAAGAATCACGCCCCAATTTTGCCACAGAAAAGTTATGGGATGGATGGGATAATGAACTCGAACTAAACTCGAAAAACAAGCAAAAATCGAGGTGATATGAATTGATAGACGCCACGAAGGATTGTGGAAGACCCTTTGATAAGCCTTAAGAGATCGAGATTCGACAAACGAAAATTGATCAATGATCTAATCTTAAAAAGTTTGAGAATAAAAAGGTAGATAGATTAACAATGAGGTTTAGACGAAAATATAAAGAGAAGGAAGAAGAAGAAGAGGCGAGTTCCGAAGAGACAAATCTCGAAACAAGCGCAACTCAAAAATCACACAAAACATTAAAACAAAGTTTGAATTCCAAAATGGCTCTTCAACTCCATTTCCTTCCTTGGCCACGAAATTCCTCTTGATAATGGGCCTTGGCCTTGATCTTGATTTTGATGAACATATATGCCTTGATCTGGATCAACAAATGGGTAATGAGAAAATGTGAAACACTTGCCTCATTAAAAACCTTTCTTCGGAAAACCCAATGGGACAAAACCGAAGAGAAGGAAAAAAGAGTACAAATGGAACACATGCCCATTTGTTGATCATCTTGAGGTTGTATCGAAACCAATCTAGCTTTGACACAATCTCCATACCTCAAGTGATCATCTCGGGTCATGACTTGATGAAGTAAGACCACAATGGCTTTGGTGAAATGCTTGGTCCGGGAACAAGTCATTGGTCCAATGGTTACTTCTAGTGCTTTCTTAGCTCCTTGCTCGTCCATATCTTCATGATCCGTTCCTGCTCCTTGTTCTACGTCTTTAGAGCCATCCATTCTCACATCATGCTCCCCCAGTTGAAAATGATATGTCCTCAAATCCGCTTGACCTGCCACGAAAGGAACCAAGTCAGAATCATTGAAGCTGGGACTTACATTACACTTACCTTGCAGCTCAAGTTGATAAGCATTGTCGCTGATTTTCTTAGTGATTTTAAACGGGCCGTCGATCCTTGGCATGAGCTTAGACTTCTTTTCAGCCAGGAACAGTTCTTTCCTCGAGTGTACCCTCACTTTCTCTCCAACCCCAAAGATCATCCTAAAATAATCCTTGGGTTTATTATCCTTTGTCAAAACAACTCCGATTCCAATCCTCACAAAGAATTTGGACGAGAGAATTTCTAAGTCCGGTGGCTCCTCTTTTGTACCTGCAATATTTTCAGCACCTTTGGCAAATAGCAAGTGTATTATTACAGTCATGGAGTCACTATAAACAAATAAACATGTCTCAGTTTTGAACAATGCATTATCCTTGTTATGTTCTTCTTTTATTTGCGCCTTAAGACAAGAGTTTGGTTCCGAATACTCCTTGAATAAACCTAACTTTTTCTCAATATTTTCTGGATATAATAAACTCATACTCACAGCCCTTAAATCATGAAAATCAAAACGAGATAAAGAGATACTTACATGAATAAGGTCCTTGGTGTGTTCAGTGCTCATTATGGCAAATGGAAATGGTCTGGGATCCGGTTTGACAACTGAGTTGGTTTGCTCCTGGGATGGTGTGGTTTGGATGGCTGCATCATTCCCTCTCCCTTGAAAAGGTTTTGACTTCAAAATTGTACACTCTGTACCAAGAGAAATCAAGTTAGCTTTCATCCGTTTTTGGTAGTCTAGAAAATTACCTCGGGTTTTAAGTGATGGTTGAGCATCTGGTGGTTTCTCCTTGATCACAATGCTGTAGTCATCTCTAGGTATTGATTGTAGACTAGAACTGCTTCAGCTTGAGTGAATTCTCCTAATCCATGTGTTATTGCTTCTTTAGGTGATTCTTGGATGTTAACTTGTTGTGGTACACCTGGTGGTTCTTCCTTGTCCAAGATAGTGTTGGTGACGTCCACTCTCTTTATTGGCTGGCAAACACGTCATGAGCTATGGGTTTAATGGCATGTCATTGCACCTTGTAAATTTCTCCATTTGATCCATTGTTAAGCTCCGTGTTGAGGTGGTTCCTTCTAGGCCATTGACACATCTATGCTACATGTTTCTTCCTTGGCCCTTAAGGACAAAATCAAGTGCATTATGCTCGAAATTTCAACATTCAAAACATGTTGTTTGAAACTACGAGTGAATGTGAAATTATTCCAATACCGAATAAACTCGCAAGCTAAACTTACATGAGTACCATGCAAGATGGTTGGTAACATTTCAGCTCGGAAATCTTGTGAAGAGGTTGACACCTAATGTTGATTCTTCTGTATTGTGCTTCCTTCAGCTTTGTCAATCTCATGCTCCATAGTATGACCTGAATAAACATCCTTTGACAAGACCAAGTGCATCATACAAGAACTGGAATTTTCTAAAGCTTGATTAACTACTTCAGTACTTGAGTTTGGTGAGCTTAGTTTTGATGATAATGAAGTGATAATAAGCTCATGTTCTTTAGGGCAAGTTGCAGCAAAATGTCTTTTCTTACGACATTTATAACAAGTGACAGGCTTGGATTTTGAAAGATTAGACGACTTACATTGCTTCGGTTCACCGCTTGATCCAAGTGATGGATTTAGTCTTTGCTTGTGAACTACAACTTTTTATGTGGCCTTCTTTGGTGGAGATGTTGAATTAGCCTCCATTTTCTCATTAAGAACGGACTTGCGTACTTTCTTTGGTTGTGGGCTGTAAGCTTCTTTTGGTACTAAACCCTTTGGTGCATACTTATCCCTCATGAGTTCCCTAAGATCTTCCCAAGTGGTGAGAGTTGGCTCTGTGTAATACCAGCGATCATCAACTTCTTGCAACCACCATTTATAAGCGACTCCGGTGAGTTAGCTAATTGCAAAAGCTAATCTTTCTTTTCTCAAAATGCGGTGGTAGTATAACCAATTGTCCATGTTTCTTTCCCACTCTAAGTAGTTTTCTTTTCCTGAAAGTTTATAGAATTGAAGATCATTAGCAGGTTGAAATTCAGAAAAAAAAATAAAACTTAGATTTGGGGGTGTGAGAGGTTTTCTGTGGGCTGCTCCGTGTTGATCTCAGTGTGTTGTCTAGTGGCTTGGGATTAAGTTCTTGTTCCCTCCTTTGTCGTGCTCTGTTTTCCTTTTGATGAAGTCCTTGAAGAAGTGCATCTATTTTGCTATCCCACACTTGCTCAATTTTTGTTGAAATCGCTTCAACGAGGAGCTTGTTGCGGTTGTTGATTGTTTCCTCATCTTGTTCTATGGACATCTCTGCTTAAAAAACAACACAACACTAACCAGTAAAGAGTTCTTTTGACAACAAAATTGATCGTACAAACAAAAACACAAATGACCCTTCGTATGACACAAGATCTCACGAAGAACTCTAATCGCGACTGGAGTAGATGATCGGTCACTAAAAATTATCAAAACACTTTCAAAAAATTCCAGAAACAATTTTAACAAATACTAGATTCGTCCTATGTTCCAAATCAATTTATTTTGCAATTTTATCACACACCAATAATTTAGAAAAATCGAAACAAGGTCGGACAGAAAACGACTTAACTTCTCGGTGGTGCTCTGATACCACTTGATGTGATTGTGGTGAGGAATCACGCCCCAAATGGGTAATGAGAAAATGTGAAACACTTGTCTCATTAAAAACCTTTCTTTGGAAAACCCAATGGGACAAAACCGAAGAGAAGGGAAAAAGAGTACAAATGGAACACATGCCCAGTTGTTGATCATTTTGAGCTTGTATCGAAACCATTCTAGTTTTGACACAACCTCCCTACCTCAAGTGATCATCTCGGATCATGACTTGATGAAGTAAGACCACAATGGCTTTGGTGAAATGCTTGGTCCGGGAACAAGTCATTGGTCCATGGTTACTTCTAGTGCTTTCTTAGCTCCTTGCTCGTCCATATCTTCATGATCCGTTCCTGCTCCTTGCTCTACGTCTTTAGAGCCATCCATTCTCACATCAGAATGACACCAGCTGAGGACGGAGAAAGTTCTTCTTTGCAACCCCAAGACGGTAAATATCTCTCACATGGAGGGAAAATCCGGATTCATAGGCAACCTGTTGGAACAATTTTGTGTTAAACAAACGGGCCTTCAAGCTGGGCTTTTGTGTTATGGAAAAATTGGTTGAAAAGAGTGAAGAGAAATGATGGTGTTGATGTTTGTCCCACATCGACAACATAAAAAACCATAGTGTAGTATATATATGCACAAAGATATGTCTTTGTTCAAATGGTTAACAATATGGTATGTGGAAGAGAAAAGGAAAAAGACCACACGCGCACCGCCGTCGCTGAACCAAATCGGGCGTGGGCCGTGGGCTCGAGGGCTAGAGGGCTCGTGGGCTTGTGGGCTCGTTGGCTCGTTTGTCTTTTAATTTACAGTTAGGACACTTGGGCACTTGGGTATGGTCATCGTCGGGTCGCGGTAAGTTCTGGATTAAAGATATTCCTTCAGATATATTTTTTGACTCCAAGAATCTCGCCCACTCGCAACTTCTCTCTCTCCACCAAAACGAATCCGAGATCTCCTCCGATCACGTCTTAGAGATTTCTGGATTTTAAAATTTCTCTCCGCGGCCATAAACCAAACCATTTTTCGTCTCTCTTTAGACTCACTCTGAAATCTTTTCTCATAAGGAAAAACAACAATCTCTCTCTAAGTCAAAAAGTAAGTCTCTAGAGTATCGTAGAATTTTTTTAGTTCGATAGAACCGTCGTTCGAGTGCTAGCGAACACGGTTGTTTTGTGGTTGTATCCTGGAATCTTGAATCATAGATTCCGGTCGCACTGGGTGATTTTTAGAGTTAAGTAAAGAGATCTATAGTCTTGCCTCCATTTTTTGTCTTCTCCTAACGTTTCTGTTTCTGTTGTCGTTATTATTTCGCCATTTTTGTAGTGTCCCAAATTTTTGGTCTTACATTCTTAACTCTAAGAATCCGGTTGTTGTTCTATAAACATCAAACGGATTTAATATGAGAATAGAAATGCTTCAAATGCTGTTCAAGCCTGTATCGCGACCGTTTCACAAACACTTTCGCGATTGCTTTACTGTTGGGAGAAAGCGAATTGGTTTAGCGCTTGCAGACGATTAAACAAAAGATTTGAACACGCTTTTGCGGTTCTATTTGGTTCGATAATGGTTTTTGAATTGCGATTCTAAACTGAATAGCGAAACCTACTGTTTTGTTATTCTTTACAAAACATTAACGATTTAAATTTATCTTATAATTAAATCGTTTCTGATTCGAAATTGTGTGTTTGTTTTTTCAGAATTAGAAAACAAAAATGCCAATGTCTCCAACGTTGCTGAAGTCAACGAGACCACCATCAATGGGGGTAGAGTTGAAGAAACTCATAAAGAGCAGACTCAACAAGTGCAGTTCGGTACTCTTCCAGCTGTGACTATGGCGGTTCCTGCTACCGTGCAAACCGTAGCCTTGGATCAGTTTTCGACGGTGCAAATTCCAGTTGCAAATTCAGCAGGCCTCCTTCTATCTGACAACGCTCAAGCTGGAAAAGTACACTAGTGAAGAGAAACCTTTTCTCCTAGTGGATAATACTAATCCTCGTGCGCTTGTGAGCGTCCATGCTTGAGTACATGGTGACTTCCTTTGCAAAAGATACATCCAAAGTCGCCTTATAGACTAGCTGTTCAATGTGTACTGCAATGTTGAGACATCTGAGGAACTGTGGGATTCCCTAGAGAAAAAGTACCGCACCGAAGATGATGGATCTTAGAAATACGCTGTAGCAAAATTCCAAGATTACAAGATGGTGGACTTACGGCCTTTAATGGAACATGGGGCTATGGGGCATGAGATACATGTTGAGGGCATGGGGCTATGTGAGACCTATCAGGTTGCATGCGTGATTGAGAAACTTCCGCCAAGCTGGACGGACTTCAAAAATTACCTTAAGCTGAAGAGGAAGTGGATGAGTCTGGAAGACTTGATCATGCGACTCCACATTGAATCAAAGAACCGGAGACATATTGGAGTTGGTGTGCAGATCCGCAAACCCAATGTTAATCTGGCCGAGCACCAAAAAGCCAATAATCAAGGAAAGTGGCAAAACAAAGGGCGTCAAGAAAAACTAAAAGGAAAAGTTCCTCCTCAGAACTCACAGAAGTTCAAAAAGAAATCTGGTGAGAGTTCGAAGCAAAGGTTCTCAGGAAACTGTCACAATTGCGGCAAGATGGGTCACAAGTCCTTCAAGTGTCGTAGCAAGAAGGCTCCAAAGAATAATGAAACCAAAAATGAAGCTAATCTCACAGAAGCTGACATGTGTGCGGTTGTCACCGAGGCCAATGTTGCATAAAGCCATCCGAAGACTTGGTGGTTTGATACCGGTGCAACCAGGCATATATGCTTGGAGAAGTCGATGTTCTCTACTTACAAAAGGAACAAGAGTAACGAAAAACTCTTCATGGGAACTCTGCCACTTCAAAGATCAAAAGTTATGGAAAGGTTGTTATGAAGCTTACCTCTGGCCGTGAACTTATCCTGACAAATGTGGTCCACGTGCCGGACATGCGCAAGAATTTGATCTCGGGGGGTTTCTCCTAAGCAAGCATGGATTCACCATCAAGATCTATGCAAATAAGCTGGTTCTAACCAAGCATGAGATGTTTTTTGGTAAGGGGTTTGTTTGTGATGGGTTGTTTAAGATGTTTGTTGAGGTTGTAATTCGTAACAATGATGTTGGTAACAATGATGTAACCTAGGCTTCCACCTCGAAGAAGAAGAATAATAAGAAACCAGTTGCTTATGTTGCGGAGTCTTTTAATTTATGGCACGAACATTTAGGACATGTTAACTTCAAATCTATGAGTAGATTAAGGAACATGAATTTGATTCCAAAACAGAAAATAAGCAAAGAAAAATGTGAGGTTTGTGTTCAAGCCAAACTCACTAAAACACCATCACCAAACGTGGAAAGAACAACAGAACCTCTAGATTTAATTCATACAGACTTGCGTGAATTAAAATTTGTTCAAACTAGAGGCGGAAAAAAATTTGTAAGCTTCATTGATGATTGCACCAGATACTGCTATGTATATTTACTACGCAGTAAGGATGAAGCTTTGGAGAAATTCAAAGAATACAAGTTGGAAGTCGAAAATCAACTTGATAAAACTATTAAAATAATTTGAAGTGATAGAGGAGGGGAATATGATGAACCTTTTAATGCGTTCTGCAGAGAACATGGAATTATTCATCAAACTACCGCTCCCTACTCAACGGAATCCAATGGAGTTGCAGAACGAAAGAACTGAACTCTTAAAAAAATGATGAATGCAATATTGCAGGAATCTGGGTTAGCCCAGAACATGTGGGGGTGGGGGGGGGGGGAAGCTCTGCTTACCGCAAACTACACCCTGAACAAAATACCGTATAAAGTAACTGGAAAAACTCCATATGAACTTTGGAAAGGTAATGTACCTTCGTACAAATACCTGAAAGTGTGGGATGCCTGGCAAAAATTGCAGTTCCACCTCCAATAAAGGTTACAATAGTACCTAAAATGGTAGATTGCATTTTCATCGGATACGCACATAATAACAGTGCCTATCGGTTTTTGGTACATATGTAAGATATACCAGATATACATGTGAACACTATAATGGAGTCAAGGAATGCTTCGTTCTCTGAAGACGTGTTTCCATGTAAAGATAGAGAAAGTAATAAACGAACTCGTGAACAACGAGATGCTTGTACCTCTGGAAACGAGGCAAGCAGTTCTGGCACTACTATAAATGACGAAGAAGAAGAAGAACCTGGACGGAGTAAAAGATCTCGTAAAGAGAAGACATTCGGTTTCGATTTCTTGGTAACTTTTCTTGGAGAAAATGAGCCAAGAACCTTCAAAAGAAGCCATGTCGACACCAGACGCGCCTTCTTTGAAAGAAGCCGTCAATAGTGAGATGGACTCCATTATGCAGAACAATAATATGAGATAACCGATCTACCGCAAGGGTGCAAAGCCCTTGGGAATAGATGGATTTTCAGAACAAAATTGAAAACCGATGGAGCGATAGACAAGTACAAGGCTAGAGTTGTGATGCAAGGATTCAGACAACAAAAAGGCCTGGATTTCTTCGATACCTATTCTCCGGTGACGAGAATAACTTTAATCAGATGCTCATAGGCATTGCTGCCTTACGAGATCTCGAAATCCATCAAATGGATGTAAAAACTACGTTTCTAAATGGTGATTTAGAAGAGGAGATTTATATGAAACAACCCGGAGGGTTTGTTATCCCAGGACAAGAACACAAAGTGTGTAGACTTGTGAAATCATTATATGGACTTAAGCAAGCTCCTAAACAATGGCATAAAATGTTCGATAACGTAATGATGTCGAATGGTTTCAGCATAAATGAATGCACCAAATGCATATACATAAAAACTACTCCAAAAGGGTATATCTTGTTGTGTTTATATGTAGAAGATATGCTCATTATTGGAAGCAATAAAGACATTATCAATAAAACTAAAGGCATGCTCAAAGGAAAATTTGACATGAAAGACATGAGATTAGCGGATGTAATTCTAGGAATTAAAATTATAAGAACTTCCGAAAGAATTACATTATCTCAAGATCATTATGCTAAAAAGATCCTTGAGCGGTTTAAGAACTACTCAAATGGGACTGCTAAAACTCCTGTTGACCCTTACCTTTATTTGACGAAAAATTCAGGTGAACCAATGTCACAAGTAGAATATGCTAGAGTGATTGGAAGTCTAATGTACTTGATAACCTGTACTATACCTGATTTGGCACACTCAGTAAACGTACTAAGTCGCTACAGGAGTAATCCAGGTCATACTCATTGGAAGGCCATAACTAGAGTATTGAATTATCTTCGATACACCAAAAGTTATGGGCTGCACTATGGTCAAGAACCAGCTGTATTAGAGGGCTATAGTGATGCCAACTGGATTTCGGATTCTAGAAACTCGAAATCAACAAGTGGATATGTCTTTACTCTTGGTGGTGCAACAGTATCCTGGAAATCTTCTAAACAAACTCTCTTGGCAAGATCAACCATGGATTCAAAGTTCATAGCTTTAGATAAAGCCGTAGAAGAAGCTGAGTGGCTTCGAAACTTCCTGGAAGATATCCCGATGTGGGAAAAACCAGTGCCAGCATTACGTATACACTATGATAGTCAATCAGCTATATTTCAGGCACTAAGTAATCTATGCAATGGTAAATCTCGTCATATTAGAATGCGACACAAGACCATTAGACAATTGATTTCAATCAGTGTACTCACGATAGATTACATCAAATCGTTAGAGAACTTGGCGGATCCAGTCACCAAAAGTTTGCCGAGAGATCAAGTTGTTAGATCATCAAGAGGAATGGGTTTAAAGTCTATAACCAAAGACAACGCCTGATGGACACTCCACCTATGTGAGTAGAGATCCCAAGATCTAGGTTCAAAGGGATAACAAAATCAAGCTGATTCAGAACTAAGCACTGTGCGACTATGTCTATACCCAGTTCCTATGATGATAAACCGTGTTACCTGTACGTGATAAGGCTAGACGTTGGCTTTTAATGATTCCATAACTTTGAGATATTCGTGGAGCAATACATGATGCTTCTAAAAACAAAGTTAATGGCAGATCACCTAGTGAGTGTGAAATGAGGCCATTTCTAGGAGAATGAAAGTAAGGCTATATTCTCCAAATTCACTCATGAATAACTAGGAATTGTTCAAGGCCATAATAAACACAATAGAGAACTGATCTCTACGAGAAAATGTCGCTATGCGATAATTGTTTTATCGGTTTACAATAAAATCTGGGTGGTTCAAGACATCATGTTCACCTCCTGGCCAAGTAAATCTGACAGATATTAAAAATAATTGGTTAAAAGCTGAAAATGCTATCTCTCATATATAGCTACATTTTCGTATACTCTCGAAAGTCTGTCTAGTCTAGTCAAGTCGTGTCTAGTTTATCGAGTCTGTTAAGTTTCCAAATGTTTAGAGTCATTTCTATTCATGTGAATGATTGTTGGAACAATTTTGTATTAAACAAATGGGCCTTCAAAGTGGGTTTTTGTGTTATGGCAAAATTGGTTTGAAAGAGTGAAGAGAAATGATGGTGTTGATGTTTGTCCCACATCGACAACATCAAAAACCATAGTGTAGTATATATATGTACAAAGATATCTCTTTGTTCAAATGGTTAAAACAATGGTATGTGGAAGAGAAGAGGAAAAATACCACATGCACGCCAAAGTCTGTCTAGTCTAGTCAAGTCGTGTCTAGTTTATTACTAAATCCAGAGGTGATAATGTTAGAGGAAAAGATGAGAAATTGTTTCATAAGGCGAGAAACAGAAGACCAGCAAAGGAACATCCACCGGAGCAGCAAGGTAACAAAAACAATGGTATTAAAATTCTGAATGATAATCCAAATTTTGTTGCATGAAAAAGAGAACGCAAAAAGGAGTTCACAATTGAATCAAAGTCTCATGATCCTCATTACCAACAAGAAACCAACAATCAAGAAGAAGAACATGCGTGAAAAGATGGAACCATTGAAACACTTGATGGGGACACTAATTTTACAATCAAAGGAAAAAATTCCAAAGAACTCATGGTGATCAGAATGCTCCTAATCCAGCAGCAAGCAACACCGAAGAATCTAAGGATATATTGATGAGATATTGATTTCCTTAGACAACTCGCCTCACGCCTAGAAAAGGCATCCAAGTCGAGCTAAACGACTCTAAAAAGTTGCTTAGTGGAAGGCAACTCACTGGTAAGCATTTAATTTTAGTTGATTTCTTTGATTTTTAACAAATGTACTTGGTGTTTCAGAAAACGATAAAAGAGGCAAAACTGCAGATCAGCAATCGATAGATCGTTGTGATGATCAATCGATCGGTATGACCAATCGATCGATCATTGTGATGATCAATCGATTGGTATCGCCAATCGATCGATCTTTGTGATGATTGATCGATCAGTATCACCAATCGATCGATCACACATCCGGCAAAACTCAGACATTGCAAAATCAACACTGATCGATCGATCACCCAATGCAATCGTTCAATAGCCCCTACGGATATGAAATTCAAATTTTCTGATATGCGTAAAAATGTCAGAGAAAATAAGGATCGACATAGTTTTCCAGTCACTGCAAATGCATGGATTGAGGATACTTGGTGGAGTACATGGATTGAGATTCGAGAGCTTGGTTATTTCTTGGGATGTGCATATGTGATGGTAATTGTTGTGCCTTTGCGACTCCATGTTTCAATTAGATCAATTTTCCCCTTAAAAACGTGAAAAACAAAAGGGAAAGAAAATTTATCACTATTAGGAGTCTCAAAGTCAATAGATATCCCAGGAAAAATACATGGATCGATTGAGAAAGAGATGCGGTTATTTGCAGTGATTTGGAGTGACTCCTGGTAAAAAAGTCTAAGTCTGGGGAGTACGACATTTAGTGATTAGAAAATTGTGGGCATCAACAGGTCTATTCTCTCTTTCGATTTTGCATAATATCATGCATCCTCCAGAGCGTCTGGTAACCACTAAATAGCCTTTTTTAACTCCTAGCACCGTCTATCCTGAATGAAATCCTTTGAAGAGAAAGTTCACACAATACTTAATGAATGTAGAGAGTCAATTGATGTGAATTTAAAGTTTTTGCAGGTCTGGAATTTAGAGTACGGACAAGGCTTGCGAATGTCATGGTGGGATAAGATGAGAATGTTCTAAATTAACTTTGTTTGCATGTAGAATACAGGTTAGGAATCAAAGCTATGATCTCAAGGATATGTGAGTTTCCGCGATTTTTAAACCTCTTTTTTGAACTTGAGTTGTTGTTTGTTTGAGGACAAACAAAGGTTTACGTCTGGAGGAGTTGATATACCTTAGATTTTACCGGTTTTATTATGTTTTTAATAGGGTTTTGATGAAGAAACTACTTGGTTTTAGTTTTTTATAGCTGGTTTTAGTGTTTTATGGATATTATAGTCTTTACAGGAAATTAGAGCAAATTGGACCAAAAGGGATGAAAAACAAACAATTTGAAGATAGAATAGTTCCTGAGCATTAAACACTTTGCATCATATAGAGACCTTCCCAAGATTGGATAACGCTCAAATTTTTCCATAAGATATATGGGAGTGTTAGCTTCGATTTGTATATTAGATTGTGAAAATCCAAGGTGTGATCTCAAGATATTCTCGATTTACTGAAAATTGGTCGATAAAGATTTGAGGAGAAGCAAGTCTAGAGCATGAAGCACGAGTGATCGATTAGTCCCCTGTGATTGATCAATTGCACATCCGCAACTTTGGCTGGAGAACGAGATTTCATAACCGATCGCTCACCCTAAAAAAAAAAAAATTTATTTCCTAAATCCCAAATGAATAATCCTAATTGGACCCTTACCCTATATAAAATCACAAGAGCCACGAAAATACCATCTCACCTCTTGTACCTCTACGAAAAAGTTTTCTGAACCTTTTGCTCTTAATGAATATGTTCTCTACATGCCTGAGTAGTTTTATTGTTGGGAATATGAGATTTTCAAAGAGAAACTCATGGTTCGATAGATAGGATTTAAAAATTAGAGTGGCGCTCTTGATAAGTCAGAGTAGTCATTCATCTTGATCTGATCTTATTGCATATTCATCTACTGATCATCTAGGAATTGATTATAGAACACTTTCGGCTTGAACATCACTTGAGTTATTTTTTTATCTTATGTCTGATGAGTCTAACACTTTAGCTTACGAAAGTTGAGTTACTGAGATAGATGACCAACTGAACTTGATGATAATTGCATGTTTTATCTATGTTATTAACTGAGAGAGTTGATTAATAGGGTATTTTAGATATAGATGGTTATCGCTACGAGAGTAGGTTATTCTTATAATAGTGATTTGAGTTCTTGAACAAAAGAAAGATGATGTCATTTGCCTGTAGGAGTTAATCCTGAATAATTTGAACTGTGAATCCCTGAGAAATCCCTGAAAATCCAATGTTTTCCTCTTATTGCTGACATCGATTGGATTTACTACTTTTTATTTAATTGCATTCGAAAAATCCATAAGAACTTGCTTTAACTTAGTTTAATTCTTAATCCATATTTCTATTGTGCATTCAAAGTCTCTGTGGGATCAATTCCTAAAGTATTACAATCGATTCGATGTGCACTTGCAACTTTGGCTTGTTAGTCTTAGGGTAAAACCAAACATACATAAAGATTTTAGAACCGTTGTCGGGAACTTTTGCAATGCCATTAGTTTTAGATTAAGAATTTCGTCTAAGTTTTTTTATTTTCTTTGCTAGTTAATTCTAGTTTTTCTTTTCTTTGTTTATTTTATGTGTTTCAGGTGTCGAATATGAGAGCAAATAGACTATCTCAATGGATGACAGATTCATCATTTATCTAGTTGAGTATTTCAGAGATAGAGACATGGTGAAGAACCAGTTTCAATTTCCATATGATTCTCGCAGTGGTATGCAAATACCAGCACATGTGGATCCACAAAGGCATTTCTAGCCTTATACTCAGAGAAGGAATTTCGATCCAAATACTCCACCATCCGCTTTGGTTTTTGGACGAGGTCATAGTTCTATTTACCCTCATCAACCCTACTTTTAAGAGGAAGATTTATATGTACCTCCACCACCACATCGACCCAGTTTTGAAGAAAGATGTTCAGCCTTGATAGACCAATACCTCGAGTCTCAGAGGATAGCTGCAAAAGAATTAGGCACAAAAGTGGAAAGGATGAAATCTTGGCTTTCTAAAACAGTGAGCGCTCTTTCAGAACAGCTTGAAAAGTTAGCCAATAACGTTATTCAACTCTAGAATGACTAAAAATAGCAGGAGGTTGATGTCGAGTAACACTGTACTGACATCAAGAACATCGAGTATGAAATGGATAACGTTTCAGATTCTCACTATTAGAGGATAAAGAAATCAAAAGAGAAACTTCAGGAGCTCACAACTCGTGTCGATTCTCTAGACATTCAGCTTGCTAAAATCAAGGATCCACCAGGTGGGATCATTGAAAACCAGAAAGTATTCTATTCAAAAAATCATTTTTTCTTCAAAAAAGTCTAATCATTATCATAATGATACAGGTTTTATTACTAAATTCAGATGTGATAATGTTAAAAGGAAAGATGAGAGATTATTTCATAAGGCGAGAAACAGAAGACCATGAAGGAAACATCCACCGGGGCAGCATGTAACAAAAACAATGGTATTAAAATTCTGAATGATAATCCAAACTTTGTTGCATGAAAAGGAGTTCACAATTGAATCAAAGTTTCCTGATCCTCATAACCAACAAGAAACCGACAATCAAGATGAAGAACATGTAGGAAAAGATGGAACCATTGAGACACTTGATGGGGACCCTAATTTTACAATCAAAGGAGAACGTCCCAAAGAACTCATGGTTGATCAAAAAGCTCCTAATCCAGCAGCAAGCAACACCGAAGAATCTAAGGAGATATTGATTTCCTTAGACAATTCGCCTCACGCCTAGAAAAGGCATCCAAGTCGAGCTAAACGATTCTAAAAAATGCGCTTAGTGAGAAGCAACCCACTGGTAAATATTTAATTTTATTTTATTTCTTTGATTTTTAACAAATTTACTAAGAGTATCAGAAAACGGTCGAAAAGGCAAAACTGCAGGTCAGCAATCGATCGATCGGTATCACAAGTCGATCGATCGCACATCCGGCAAAATTCAGACCTTGCAAACCCATCATTGATCGATCGATCACCCTATGTAATCGATCGATCGCCCCTACAGGTATGAAATTTGAATTTTCGGATTCCAAAATTTTTTTTTCGAAAATTTCATAAAAAGAGTTACCCAATTGGAATGCAATATTCAAATGATGTTCGAGGTACCAATTTATATACCTTCTCTTCATATGTATCATTTGATTATGATTTTCTCCGATTTAAATTCACATCGGGACGATGCGATGTCTCGGGAAAGTTCCCGTTATCTGACAATGTTTACTTTCTTTTGGTTTGTTTTTGGTTTTTATCAAGTAATTTTTTTAAAAAAAATCTAGGATAAACTCGTTTTATTGAGTCAAATTTATAGGGAATTATGACCTTTTCTAGAAACAGATGCTTTGATTTTGAGACTCAGTGACCATTGCAGCAGGGTTATTCAGACAGAAGATTCAGAAACCTCATGACTGGACTCCCCCAAAAAAATTCAGTTTGTATTGATTTTGATGAATCTGATTTTGGCTCTATATTATTAAACTTCTAACTTTACTTAATTTCTCTCTTTAAAGGTGTTAGATTAGGAAAATGAATCATACATTCTGGACTTCATATTCTCTTTACCACACTTTGTTGATCCTGAATGGCCAGCTCATTTTTAGTTGGTACCCCACCTTAGACCCTTACCTCTTTTCAGACCTCACGCATTTTTGTCTTAATTGTCAAATGTATAAAAACGTCGGATAAAAGGAGGATCGACACAGTTTTCCAGTCACTACAAATGCAGGGATTGAGGATACTTGGTGGAGTACATGGATTGAGATTCGAGACCTTGGTTCTTTCCTGGGATGTGCATATGTCATGGTAATTTTTGTGCCTTTGCGACTCCATGTTTCAATTAGATCAATTTCCCCCTTAAAAAAACGTGAAAAACAAAAGGGAAACAAAATTGATTACTATTAGAAGTCTCAAAGTCAATAGAAATCCTAGGTAAAATCATGGATCGATTGAGAAACAGATGCGGTGATTTGCAGTGATTTAGAGTGACTCCGGGAGAAAAGTCTAAGTCTGGGGGGGGGGGGGAGATAGGCATATGGTGATTGGAAAACTGTGGGCATCAACAGGTCCGTTCTCTCTTGCGGTTTTGCATATATCATGCATCCTCCGAAGTGTCTGGTAACCCTTATATACTTTTAACTCCACCACTAAATAGCATCGTCTACCCTGAATGACATCCTTTAAAGAGAAAGCTCACGCAATACTTAATGAATGTAGATAGTCAATTGATGTGAAGTTACGGTTTTTGCAGGTTCTGGAATTTAGAGCATGGACAAGGCTTCTGAAGGTCATGGTGGGATAAGATGAGAATGTTTTGAATTAACTTTGTTTGCATGTGGATTAAAGGCAGGAATCAAAGCTATGATCTCAAGGATATGTGAGCTCCCACGATTTTCAAACCTCTTTTCCGAACTTGAGCTGTTGTTTGTTTGAGAACAAACACTATTAGAAGAAAACAGTTCTTGAGCATCAAATATTTCGCATCAGATAGAAAGTTTCCCACCGGTTGATCAATCTCAAATTTACCAAAAGATAGATAGGAGTGTTAATTTTGATTTCCATATTAGATTGGGAAAATCCAACGGTGCGATCTCAAGATATGTTTGATTTACTGAAGACTGGTCAATAAAGATTCGAGGAGACGCAAGCCCTAAGCATGAAGCACGATCGATCGATTAACCCTTTGTGATTGATCGAACGCACATCTGCAACTTTGGCTAGAGAACGAGATTTCATAAGTGATCGAACGATCAGCCATATGCAATCGATTGATCACTCATCCTGAAAAAAAAAAGATTTTTCTATTGTTCAATTTTATTTCCTAAATTCCAAAGGAATAAACCTAATTCGACCCATACCCTATATAAAGACCACAACAGCCATAAAAATACCAAGTCTTCGTCATCCCTTTAAAGATTGATAAATTTCTCTTCATCACCAAAGCTTTTTAGTTTCTTCTACTTTTGTTCGATAAGGGAGACGATCTTACCTCTTGTACCTCTACAGAGAATTTTTTTGAACCCTTTGCTCTTAATGAATATGTTTTCTACTGCTTTTGCTTTGGTTTGCATATTCATGTACGAGTAGTTTTATTGTTGGGAATCGGGGATTTTCAAAGGAAAACTTAAGGTTCGATAGATAGGGTTTAACAATAGAGTGGCACTCTTAATAAGTCAGAATATTCTTTCATCTATATCTGATCTTATTTCATATTCCTTTAATAATCATCTTGGAATTGATTATAGAACGATTTCGGCTTGAACATCGCTTGAGTTATTGTTTTGATCTGATGTCTGATGAGTCTAACACTTTAGCCTGCAAAAGTTGAGTTACTAAGTTAGATTAACAACTGAACTTGATGATAGTTGCATGTTTATCTATGTTATTGACTATGAGAGATGATTTATAGAGTAGTTTAGACATAGACGGTTATCGCAACAAGAGTAGTTTAATCTTATAATAGTGATTTGAGTTTTATGACGAAAAAGATGTCCTGAATAATTCGATCTGTGAATCCCTGAGAAATTCCTGAAAACCCAACGTTTTCTTCTTATTGTTTACATCGATTTGATTTACTGCTGTTTATTTAATTCCATTCGAAAACCCATAAAAACCTTCTTTAACTTAGTTTAATTCTTTAATCCATATTTTTATTGTGCATTCAAACTGTGGGATCAATTTCTAAAGAACTACAGTTGATTCAATGTGCACTTGCAGCTTTGCATTGTTTGTCTTCGAGTAAAATCTTACATACATCATGGTGTCCAACCATTCCATTGGTTATTATTTCAGTTGCTTTCTTCTTTGTTATTGGATCGGCCTCTGCCTTTGTCATGATAGTTGTTATTGTTGCAATAAACAGATTTGTTGTGATTTTTCTGTTGCGGTTGGGCAGATCATGAATTGTATCTGGGAGAGACGTAAAGCACATGAGAGGAACATGGACTGTTGGCTATGGTTGCTTTTCGAGAAATTTCTCCTCCATTATCAACAGTGAACGCACTTAGTTCACGATGGGAATGGTGTTTGATGTTTGATAATATTATGTTATCAAACTTTTCTAAAATACCATTCAACACATGTGCATCACCACAACTATTTTTAATATAATATAATCAACATTAGCAATGAGATCTGAGATGAATTTTAGATTTTGGAAATAATCATCGACGGATAGATAGCCAACTGTGAGAGTTCACAACTTGTGGGCAACTGGATTGTTTACGTCTATTTGTTATCACATAAAAGTTTTCGATTGTGATCCATAATTCTCAGCCAGTGCATCTCGTCTTTAAAATGATATCAAGGAGAATGGTGAGATGATTTCATAGATCCACAACAAGGATGTCATGTTCCTTCCATGGTGTGTCTTTGGGATTGGCAATGGTAGATGTGCCATCGAGATGGCCGGAGACTCCAAAAGAGAGATAGTGAGTATTAGATAGTTCACACCAAACATCATAATTCATCCTTTTATATTAAGTATCCTAGGAATATAGGGTTTGATATGAGTAATACCGAAAGATGTTTAAGTAGTCGTCATATGGTCATTATGCGCCATTGGAAAGAAATAGAAGAAGAGAAGAAAGATGAAGAAAAAGATGAAAAAGAAGGAGAAAGAAAAGAAGAAGTAGCTCACTGTCATGCCAATTTAGAAACATTTGCATACGACCTATTTTTAAAAATTAAAAAATTTAAATGTCTATATAATTTTTTTTTTATTCTAATGTCGGGACCATTTGTATTATAGAAATTTAAAAGATATGATTTTCTTTTAATTCTATGAAAAGTATATGAGATTCGATTTTTTTCAAAAATAAAAACTAGACAAGATTAAAATAAATTTTTGGAATAAAATTCTGTCAAATATTAAAAGTTTATGTTAAACATTGTTTCTAATTATTGTTTTTGTAATAAATTTAAAATCGCGTAGGACCCTATAAATATAAGCACTGCTGTGCGGTTTAAGTTTTTGAAATATAGGAAAGCTCTACGGTACCATGCAATTTGTAAAAATCAGATATCCTTATTGAATATATGAGAGCACTTATATACAAGCGTACGATGAAAGATATTCAAATAGAGGTTAGGTTACAAAGATGTAGAAATGTAATACAATATTAGTGGTATTCTATCACTTATCCGATGTTAGGTATATTATGAAAGAAAGTTATGAGGGACAACCACTCAGGCAACTTATTGAGATGACACTTATGAAAAATGGGAGCTAATCTAAGTCAACTATATTCCATACAAAAACTGCAAGTTATTAAACACGTTAACCTCAAATTAATAGCATATACTTATAATGGACTCGATTATCCTTATTGGATATATGAGAATGCTTATATAAAAGTGTGCAACTAAAGATATTTATAAAGAGGTTAGGGTTACAAAGGGGTAAAAATATAATGCAAAATTAGTAATATTATATCACTTACCACGATGTCAAGTATATCAAGATAGAAAATTCAGAGAGACAACCATTCTGGCAACTCTATCTATATGAACGTTCACTTTTTTAGATGACACTTGGAATGGAAAGTATGAGCTAATTTATATCAAATATATTCGAAACAAATGCAGGTTATTCAACACCTTAAGGTCAAACTACTATCGTAGGCTTATAATGGAATCATATACCCTTATTGAATATACGGAAGAGCTTATATATAAATGTACATTTAAAGATATTCATATGGATGTCAGGGATAAAAAATGGTAGAAATAAAAAATAACATTAGCGGTGTTTTATAACTTATCACGATGACAAGTATATCATGAAATAAAGTTCTAAGGGACAACCACTTGGACAACTTTATATGAAAGTTCGCTTATTGAGACGACACGTGTGATAGAATGTGAGAGATAATTTGAAATTATATCCCAGAAAAGTTATTCAACAATTTAACCTCAAAAATACTTGCATAGGCTTATGATAGAATTAAATACCCTTATTAAATATATGAGAGCGCTTATATACAATTATACAATTTAAAAAATTTCATATAGAAGTTATGGTTACAAATGAGTAGAAACCTAATAAAATATTAGTGGTAGTCTATCACTCATCACGTTGTCAAGTATATCATCAAACAAAATACAGCGGGACAACAACTCAGACATCTTTATATGAACATTTACTTTTTGGGATGATACTTGTGATGGAAAATGATAACTAATCTATGTCAAATATATCCTAAATAAATAATACAAGTTATTCAATGCCTTCACCCTAAACTACTAGCATAGGATAAACTTATAATAGAATCATATATCCTTATTCAATATATGAAAGCGCTTATATACAATCGTATAGTTAAAATTATACATATAGAAGTTAATGTTACAAAAGTGGTAGAAACGTAATATAAAATTAGATATTTATCATTTATCATGATGTCAAGTATAGCAGTAAACATATTTATGAGAGACAACCACTCAAACAACTTTATATGAACATTCACTTCTTTAGATGACACTTAGAATGGAAAGTGGGAGCTAACTATGACACATATATATCAGAAAAATAATGCAAGTTATTTAAGACCTTAACCTCATATTACTAACATAAATTTATAATGGAATCAAATACTCTTATTGATTAAAAGAGAACGTTTATATAGAAGTGTAGGATTAGATAGATTCATATAGAGATTAGGGTCACAAAAGGATTGGAAGGGAATAAAACATTAATATTATTTATATCACTTATCACGATGTGAAGTATCAACAAATAAAGTTCTGAGAGACAACCACTGAAACATCTTTATAAGAACTTTGCTTGTTGAGATGACACTTAAGATGAAAAGTTGAAGCAAATCTATGTCAACTATATCTTAGAAAAATGATGCAAGTTATTCAAAACGTTAAACCTTAACGTCAAACTAGTAGCATATGGCTATAATGGAATTTGATACCCTTACTGAATATATGAAAGAGATTATATTCAAGTGTACAATTAAAAAGATTTCTAAATAAGTTTGGATTACAAAAGGATGGAAACATAATACACCATTAGTGGTATTCTATCACTTATCATGATGTTAAGTATATTAGCAAAAAAAATTTTGAGGAAGAATAACTCCAAAAACTTTATACAAAAGTTTGTTTATCGAGATGTTACTTGCGATTGAATGTGTGAGCTAATCTGTGTTAAATATATCACAGACAAATAATTCAAGCTATTCAATACTTTAGTCTCAAACTAATAGTGTAGGTTTATAATTTGAATCAAATACCCTTATTGAATATATGAGAGCGTTTATATACAAGTGTACCACTAAAGAGATTCATATAGAGGTTAAGTATAGAAATGGGTAGAAACAAAATCTAACATTAGTGATATTCTATCAGTTATCACGATGTCAAGTATATCAACAAAGAAAGTTTTGAGGGACAATAACTCGGACAACTTTACACGAACGCTCGCTTATTGAGGTGACACTTATGATTGAAATGATCTAACCTATGTCAACTATATCTGAGACAAATAATTCAAGTTATTCAACACTTTAACCTCAAACTAATAGCGTATGTTTATAATGGAATCATATATCCTTATTGAATATACAAGAGAGTTTATATACAAGTGTACAATTAATGAAAGTTATATAGAAGTTATGGTTACAAAGGGGTAGAAATCTAATACAGCATTATTGGTATTCTATCACTCATCAGCTATGTTAAGTATACCAGCGAAGAAAGTTCCAAAAGACAACTACTCGGGCATCTTAATGTGAACATTCACTTATTGAGATAGCACTTGTAAAAAAAATGGGAGCTAAACTATGAAAACTTTATACTAGATAAATAATGTAAGTTTTACAATACATTAACCTCAAGCTACTAAAATAGACTTATAATATAATCATATATCCTTACTGAATATATGAATCACTTATATATAAATGTACAATAAAAATATTTATATAAAAATTAGTGTTATAAAAGGTATAAGTAATATAACATCAGTGGTATTCTATCATTTATCGCGATTTTAAGTATATCAGCAACAAAAGTTTTGAAGGACAACCACTCAAACCACTCAAATAGAAGCAAATCTATGTCAATTATGTCCTAGACAAATAATGCATGTTATTCAAAATCTTAACCTCAAACTACTAGTATATGTTTATAATGAAGTTGTATACCTTTATTGAAATATGAAAGCGCTTATATACAAGTGTACAACTAAAGAGATTACACAAAAATTTGGATTACAAAGGGGTAGAGACGTCTCAGAACATTAGTAGTAGTCTATCACTTATTACAAAGTCAAGTTTATCAACAAAGAAAATTTTGAGGGACAATAAGTGAGATATTTTAATATCAAAATTAACTTATTGAGATTGCACTTATGATTGAAAGTGAGATTCATCTATGTTAACTATATCCTAAATAAATAATGCAAGTTATTCAACGCCTTAACCTAAAATTACTAGCATATGCTTATAATATAATCATATATCCTTATTGAGTGTATGAAAATGCTTATATATAAGTGTATAATTAAAGGAATTCATATATAATTTTGTGTTACAAAAGGGATAGAAATGTAATAATACATTAGTGATATTCTATTACTTATTACGATGTCAAGTATATCAGCAAAAAAACTATGGGGAACAACAACTAAAACAACTTTATATGAACGTTCAT
Source organism: Pseudoturritis turrita (assembly GCA_900406555.1). Taxonomy (NCBI): domain Eukaryota; kingdom Viridiplantae; phylum Streptophyta; class Magnoliopsida; order Brassicales; family Brassicaceae; genus Pseudoturritis; species Pseudoturritis turrita. Next base: position 47,396 of record OVBL01000154.1, on the reverse strand, counting down.
TTATTGAAATAACACTTGTGAAGAAAAGTAAGAGCTAATATATGTCAATTATATATCAAACAAATAATACAAGTTATTTAACTCCTTAACCGAAAACTACTAGCATAAATTTATAATAAAATTAAATACTCTTATTGATTATAAGAAAGCGTATACGTCATTAAATAGAAAGTGCTGAGAGGTAACCACTTGAACGTCTTAATATGAATGTTCATTTATTAAGAAGACACTTGTGATCGATAGATGGAGCTAATCTATGCCAACTATATCCTAGAAAAATAATATAAGTTATTCAACACTTTAACCTCAAGCTATTAACATATGCTTATAATAGGATCATACATCTTTATTAAATATATGAACGCGCTATATACAAGTGTTCAATAAAAAAAATTAAATTTAATGTTACAAAGGAGTAGATATGTAATAATACATATTTTTTGAGATGACACTTATGGTGGAAAGTTAGAGCAAATCTATGTCAATTATATCCTATAAAAATAATGCAAGTTATTTAAACCTTAACCTCAACTAGCATATACTTATAATGGAATTAGATACTCTTATTGAATATATGAGAGCGCTTATATACAAGTGTACAATTAAAAAGATTCATATAGAGGTTATGGTTACAAAAGGTAGAAACATATTACAACATTAGTGGTATTCAATCACTTATTATGATTTCAAATATATCAATGAAAAACGTTCTGAGGGACAACCACTCACACATCTTTATATGAACATTCACTTATTGAGATGACACTTGTGATTGAAAGTGGGAGCTAATTTATATCAATTATATTTTAGATAAATAATTCAAAATAGTCAAGGCCTTTACCTCAAATTATTAGCATATGTTTATAATAGAATATTATATCTTTATTGAATATACGAAAATGCTTATATACAAGTATAGAATTAAAGAGATTCATATAGAAGTTTGTGTTACAAAAAGGGCAGAAACATAATACAATCTTAGTGATATTTTATCATTTATCATGATGTCAAGTGGTTGTCCCCTATATCAACAAAAAAAAAGTTATGGGAGACAACCACTTAAACAGCTTCATATTAACGCTTCATATTAACGTTCGTTTATTGAAATGACACTTTGATGGAAAGTAATAGCTAATATATGTCAACTATATCCCAAAAAAATAATGCAAGTTATTTAACATCTTAACTTAAAACTACTAGCATAAATTTATGATATAATCAAATACTCTTATTGATTATAAGAGAGCGTTTATTTCCATGGGTACAATTACATAGATTCATATAGAGGTTATAGTTACAAAATAGTAAAAATGGAATACAACGTCAATAGTGTTAGCATAAACTTATAATGGAATCAAATACACTAATTGATTATAAGATAGCTTTTATTTACACGTGTACAATTAAATGGAATTCATATAGAGGTTAGAGTTATAAAAGGGTAAAAACATAATACAAGATTAGTGTTATTCTATCACTTATCATGATGTGAAGTATATCAACAAATAAAGTTATGAGAGACAACTCATACATCTTTCTATGAACTTTGCTTGTTGAGATGACAGTTATGGTGAAAAGTTGGAGCAAATCTATGTCAACTATATCCTATACAAATAATGCAAGTTATTCAAAAATTTAACCTCAAACTAGTAACATAATCTTGTAATTGAATTGGATACTTTTATTAAATATATAATTATATATACGTGTACATTTAAGGTTATGCTTATAATGAAATTAAATACTCTTATTGAAAATATGATTAAAAAATATCATATAAATATTAGAGTAACAAAATGGTAGAAACATAATACAACATTTGTTGTATTATATCACTTATTACGATGTCAAGTATATTCGGGAAATTTTTTTCGAGAGATAACTTTATATGAACCCTCGCTAATTGAGATGACATCTGTGATAAAAAGTATGAGATAATCTATGTCAACTATATCTCCGGAAAATAATGTAAGACAATACCTTATTATCAAACTATTAACATAGACTTATAAAAGATACTTAAGGTGTTAGAAAAAGTTAAAATTCTAAGGTGTTGAATATTGCAATGAAAGATGCTGCTCTCCATGGTTAAACTATTAAATTTTATCAAGGCCTATTGTATTTTCACGTAAGCTATCTCATATAGGCTATGATTCATACTCTAACATTAGTCCTATCATAGGCGTTAGAAGCTACCTATATCCCATTTGACAGCAACAACTGTCGTCGCTCCACGATCATTTGAAGAGTCTACAACAGACCATGTTGAGATCTTTTTGTTTCTCAGCTAGAAACTACCAGCGTCTCTAAAATAAATTTTTAATCGTGGCGGCAGCTTATCAACTAGAATCTACCAATGGTACCAAAAGCAGGCAGACTCGCAACAGATAAGTTTTTGTCGGCATGCCTGCTTTCTTCTGCCAACATTTGCAGAGTCAAGTAGATAAATTGCCAGCGTATCGCAGCTGTTGCGAATCTGTATGTTCCTACGATTATCAGCAGCTAAGCTGCCAACGTATTCCAGGGCGGAAACATATTATCTACTGCAAATCTGCCTGCTTCTGCGATTATCAACAGAATGCAGCTGATAAGCTGCCAATGTATCGTAGACCCGAGATAGATTAGCTGCTTCGAATCTGCCTGTATTTGAGAACATTGGTAGATTTCAACAAATAAGGTGCCAACGTATCGTAGAGCCGCGACATATTATCTGCCAATTTCTGCGAAAATTAGCAGTTGTGCTGTAGACTTTACCACAGATTTTGGCAGCTTCTGGACAGAGCGCTTGACATATCTTCATTACTAAATATTCATTTCTCAACTTTTGCAGATAATGTTGCGTATCTTTCCTGTCTTTGGACATTGGAAGGTTGATAAGGATTGAAATTTCATTGTCCATTCACATAAATGAAGAAAATTTTGTGGTTGAAGAACAAATCAAGTATGAAGATTGCATGGTTTGTGGAGATTACAACATGCAAAATTTTGGGGTCAGTTTTCACCCTGACAAGATCAACAGTTAAACGAAATGGGCTTTCGCAGGGTTAAACAAGATAGGAAGATTACCAAAGCCTTTCTGGGTGAGCGGAAAATCTAGTGGGCCGAGGCAATATCCTACTGGGCCGAGGCAAACACTACAAGAAATAGGCCCGTTTCCGACGACTATTTCAGTCGGAAAGTGGTTGGAAACCCGCCTTTCCGACGAATTTCCAACCACCTAATAGTCGTCGGGAAAGCTTCGTCGGAAACTTAAATTGGTCGGACATTGGTCGGTAATTTCCAACCATTTAAGTGGTCGAAAATGTGGTCGAAAATAGTCGTCAGTAAGTGGTCGGAAAATTACCGACTAAATTTCGACGATGTTCCGACCAGTTTATTCCGACTGATTTCCGACCATAATATCCTGACGAATTTCTGACGACAGTTTACCGACGGATTTCCGACCACATTCGTGACGCGTTTCCAACCAAATAAGTGGTCGGAAAAATAATGTTTTTTATTTAAAATTATTTTTTAAAACGAATTTTAAATACAAAATAGTAAAATTAAAATGTTACTAGATTCTGAAATTTTAAACATTTAAATTGTCTAAAACATAAAATAAAAATAAAGGTCTAAAATTTAAAAATAAACATGAAATGCAAAACGGAAATGAAATGTATCTACTCTTGAGTTTCGTCTTCATCTTCGTCTTGTGGAGAGTACAAATCTGGAAACTTGTCGACAACTTTCCTCGCCAAGTCTTCCAAATATTTGATTGTCTTGTCTTTCTCGGCCTTGTCTTTCTTTAACGTCGCAATATTCTCGTTTGCCATCCTCAATTGCATCTCTAGGTCCGAGTTAGAAGAAAAAGTAGCTGAAGAAGTTGCTTCTTGACCTGGGTCAGGTAGTGTACCAAACCCTAAACGGCGGCCTTTAATCACGGGTGTTTCCTGAAAAATGAAAAACATATTATTAAAATTGTACTATACGTATCAAAAATTTAAACAATTGAATACAAGAATTAACTTACCATTTGTACTACAGCATTGATCTCGGCTTGGGTAAGTTGGTTTGACTGAATCGATCCACCTTGAGATAGTTGGTCATCAATCTTTTCTTTGCATGTCTCCACAACGCGTTTTATTCTCTTGTCGGAAATTTCACCTGTCTTTCTACTTCGATGTATATCCTCGATCAATAGCAACATATGAGGCTCTTCTCCACCATTTTCAACCGTCTAATAGTAAATAGAAACGAGAAAGTTTAGAATGTTAGGAAAAATTAAAATTAAACATAACGTAAAAATTTACCAATTCGTCTTTGCGCCTTTCGTAGGTTTTCGAACCGGTGTTGTGTACTGCAATCCCATGACCACCCCGCTCGCTTCTTCGGTTTTTAGAATTTTTGTCAGCCGTTGCTTTTACTTTATCGTCTTGCCACATCTTGATGTAAGCGGCCCATGTTGTATTTGACATGGATACCGGGGGATCTTTATTGAGCTTCCATCTATCCTTCCATTCACACAAGTTGTTGGAGAATGATTTCTGCACTTTTTTCTCGAAAGCAGCCCTTACGGTTTCCATAATGCTCGGTTCCCAATTAAATTGTTGTTGCAAGAAAACATAACTATGAATAAATATATAATTATTATAAAATAAAATGACTAGCATAAATTAAATTACCGCAAACGCTCGGAACCATCGTGTTTTCACATCACTCGGGAGATGATTATATGATGGATATGCCCCCGGAAGATCAGATCTGAGCATCTTCAAAATTGCCTTGTTAATTTCACCTTTATCATACTTGAACCTACAATATTAAGAGGAAACAAAATATATGAAACAAATATTGCATGATCTGTTAATAGAGTTTGAAATGTAAATTACAAAAAATAAAATAATAAAGAAGTGGTTTTTAATAAAAGAGACGTAAGTAAAGAATGAAACTTATATATAAAGCGAAGAATGCTACATTTACCAAGTATTTCTTCCCTTTCGTTCGGGATCGAGAGTGGTAAGGCTTGTGCGTCCAGGAGCCATGAGAAGATCCTCGACAGTCATCCGAGGGATTGATGCTGATCCCTCTGTATGAGGTGTGGAAGTGGTTGGCTGTTGTGCACCGCTGCTGCTGGCGAGGTTTTTCTGAGCCAAATACATCTCAAATCCCTCATAAAGATCTTGAACATAATTCGGTGTCCCATCACTATCACCGACTGGATTCTGTGCAACAAAACGCAAAAATTCTTCCCGAGACATGATCTACAACAACATACTTTGATGAGGTTAGAACAAATCATGCATCTAAGCCATTTCAACAAAAAATAAATGGAAAAAAAAAAAAAAGACAACAACCAGAACCAAATCAAAATTCTTATAAGAGAATTGTTATTAGAGACAATTCACTATCTATCTACAAATCAAGAAGAGACAGATCATTCCAATACCTCAAATTGATTTTCCGTTACATTCAAACCTCAAGGCAAAGACAGCATTAGCAAACGATCATTACCATTTTCCACCAAAACAGAGAGTAGTATGAGCGCTAGTGATTTGGTAATTAGATCAGAAACTACTCTTTTCAAATTGTAATGACCTTTCATTGTACTACTCAACTAATCTTAGGGAAAACCAGAGTTTAAACAGACCCCAAACTGAGAGACAAGGAGGCATAGATCTTAATCTTATATACAAAAGCCATAAAATAAAAACACAAAGATTCAAGTCAAACCCCGAATAGGACAAAGACATCTTGAGTATAAAAAGAAGCGTCTGAAGCAGCTGAATTAAAAAAAAAAAGAGAAAAAACATTCAACATTCTCCACATTATATAAATCACTTTCCTTTCTCCATATGTCATGAGTGAGTAATGATCATACCTGTTGATTATACCTGTTGAGGCCTCCCAACAAAAAAAAAATGTATAGAAGAAAAAAAAAGTTTATTATACCTGTTGATTTGATTTGGAAGAAGAAGGAGAGAAAGAGAGATAGAGAGAGAGAGAGAGAGAGAGAGAGAGACGAAACAGAGAGAGAGAGAGAGACTCTGAAAGCAGAGTTTACAAGAGGATTGTTCACTCTCTCACCGATTACACCCAATCGGTTTAACAAGAGATCTTAGATCTACTAAGAATCACCTCTCTTTTTCTCTAGCTCTCTCTCACTCTAATCCACCGATGATGAAAGAAGAAGATCTAAGGAAGAAGAAGATGAGAAACGAGCTTAGATCTACTGAGAATCGCCTCTCTTTTTCTCTAGCTCTCTCTGACTCGAATCGACGAAGAAAAAGTAGGTTTGGTCACCTGAGACCAAATAAAACCCTTGTTTTGATACCCTCTTTTTCAACCAGAAGTTTTCATACACAAAAGAAACAATTAATTATGACTTTAATTAAAACACTTTAAAAAAAAAAAACCATTCGTAATTCCCAGAAATAATTAGTAAGAAAAAAATCCAACAATTATATCCACTAAAATTCACGTAGGAAAAATATTTCTAGAAGTAGTTAATACTACTTATAGACAATTTGACATTGAAAAATTAAACTTGTTAGCTTTTTCTGTTAGCCGCAGTTCATACTAATTTATTTTTCTATTTGTAATTTTGTTTTACATAACCTTAAATTATAAGAACAAACATTACTTTTTTATTTTACAAGATACTTTAATGACAATTAATATATATAATAAAATACACTACTCCGAATCAGATGCATATTCTGAAGACGCAGAATCGGTATTTTCCTCAAACTCGCCAAGCTCTTCTTCAAATATGTCCAATATATCATCCATTGTTGTCTCTTCGGCATCAACCAAAGGTGTAGGTTCAACTGAATGATCAACAGAACCTACAAATCCAATTGCGCTTTGTTGCAACGGCTCATTCTCTGATATCCCGCACACCCTACCTCTCGGATTAATCTGCATAACGGTTATCCAAGGGTCTTGTTTGCGTGTTGTGCGAGGATAACGAATGTAGCACACTTGGTCTGCCTGTGATGCAAGGATGAAAGGATCATATTTGTTAAGTCTTTTTGAAGAATTAACTTCGATCACCCCAAATCTGCTATGTCGAACGCCGATATCTTGTTGTGGATCGTACCAATCGCACAAAAATAATATGCATTTCAAATTTATGATGCCCGGATACTCAACTTCCAAGATTTCTCTAAGAACACCATAGTGTACTACATCTCCGGCTTGCGCAGATATCCCAGAGTTCACTGTCGGCTTGCCATGACCATCACGGGAAACCTTAAAGGCATAACCACGTGTGAAATATGCTGGTGAACTCATCACAAGTGACAATGGACCACCAACCAACTCTTCGAACCATGTTGGCAATATTTCACTCCTTGCAGAACTTGTGTGAACTTGTATCATTACTTAGTAATTAATGTTTTGTTCAATCATGAACTATGATTTAAAGCAAGAAGTAATTGATAAGCTTACATAGAATCTCAACCAATTAGCATATTCCATTTGTTTCATGTTAAAAATATCATTCTCTGAATGATTTGGACAAGCCATTGCAACTTGATCGTCATATATGCTGCACATTTAAAAGTTAAAACACATTTAAAAGTTAAAGCACATTTAATAATATATATAGTCAAAAGATGTTTATAAAAGAATTATACCTTTCGTATTGCAGTAATTCGTCGCAGTTCTGAAGAATATATGTATGCAAGTGTCTTTGCTCCGCATCTGTTAGCCACCTTTTCTTGCGTTTTCCACTTACACGTCCTATTTGTGCGAAGATATCGGGAACAGGGGTTAAGTAATTGGGTTTTTCTCCTCCATCGTCATTACGACCCGGTTTTCTACTCTTCGTCTGAACATGTGGTGCGAAGTAGTAAGAAGAGAAGTGTGATGTTTCTTCCTTAATGCTCTGAGAGACAATAGAACCCTCAACTCTGCTTAAATTTTTAACCTTCTTCTTCAGGTGGAACATGAATCGCTCGAATGGATACATCCACCTATACTAAACAGGTCCACCAAGAGCTGCTTCTCGGGGGAGATGAATTGGAAGATGTTCCATTACATCGAAGAAAGACGGTGGGAAAATCTTTTCAAGATTGCAAATGATAACAGGTATGTTGTCCTCCAAACATCGAATTCCATCAGATGTAAGTGATCTTGTGCATAAATCCCGAAAAAAGCACCGACGCCTGTAATTAAAAAAAAAACCAAGCATCAATATTTGTATTTCATAATAATTTATATTAAAAGATCAAATGACTTTTACCTGCAATAGCTTCATGCACGTTTTTTGGAAGGAGATGCACAAATACAAACGGAAGTAGGCGTTGCATGAAAACATGACAATCACGACTTTTCATCCCAGCTAACCGGCCTTCTTGACTATCAACACAGTTCCGTAGATTAGAAGCATATCCATCAGGAAATTTAACACTATGCAATATCCATTGGAAGAACTCCTCCTTCCCCACATCATCCAATCTAAAAATGGGGATTGGACCTTTACCGTTAGCCATGACATGTAGCTCATCACGTGCACATATAGCAGGCAAGTCTAATCTCGACTTCACGTTATCTTTTGTCTTTCCTTGGACATTTAAAACGGTGTTCATGATGTTATCAAAGAAGTTCTTCTCGATGTGCATGACATCTAGGTTATGCCTCAAAAGATGGTTCTTCCAGTATGGCAAATCCCAAAAAATACTCTTCTTGTGCCAGTTGTGATACACGCCACATCCATCAATCGGAACATGACCATTTCCTCCGCATTCAGCTGTTCTATCTACCCCAAAATCTCTTAGTTGCGTCAATAAATATTTACCGTCTAACTCTGGCGGTGGGGCATCACGAACAACTATGTTCTTCTTAAACAATGTTCTGCTTCGACGGTAAGGATGTGAATGCGGTAGAAACCATCGATGACAATCAAACCAACACATCTTCCGTCCGTGTTTCAATTGGAATGCATCTGTATTATCCTGACAATAAGGACATTATAACCTTCCATGCGTTGTCCATCCGGATAACATTCCATATGCAGGGAAATCACTGATCGTCCACATAAGCACCGCATGCATCCTAAAATTTTGTTGGCACGAAATATCAAATGCTTCAACGCCATGAGCCCATAAGTCTTGCAACTCAAAAATCAATGGTTGCAAGAACACATCAAGAGATTTCTTAGGGTGTTCTGGACCGGGAACAAGTATGGTTAGGAATAGAAACTCTCGTTTCATGCACAAAGAAGGGGGCAAGTTGTACGGTGTGACAATTACTGGCCACAACGAATATTGCCTACCATGCTTCCCAAATGGGTTAAAACCATCAGTACATAGTCCAAGGTATACGTTCCTACTCTCCTCAGCAAATTTGGGATATACAGAGTTAAAATGTTTCCATGCCTCTGCATCTGAGGGATGTGCAATTTTTCCTTCACTTGAATGCTCTGAATGCCATCTCATAGAACCAGCCGTACGCTCAGATTGATATAGCCTTTTGAGTCTATCTGCTAACGGCAAATACCACATACGCTTATACGGAACCCGAACTCTTCCACTTGTTTCCTGGAACCGAGACTTGCCACAAAATCTACATGCCAAGTAGTTTGCGTCCGCTTTCCAGTATATCATACAATTTTTGATGCAAACGTCGATCATATGAAATGGTAAACCCAAACCAGCAACAAGTTTATCCACCTCATAGTATGAAGCTGGGCACATATTATCTTCCGGCAAATAATCTTTCACAAAATCTGCAATTGCGTCTACACATTCCTCTGCCAAATTAAAATCCGACTTTATTGCCATCATCCTACTTGCAGCAGACAAAGGAGAGTGACCCTCTTTACAACCCTCATATATCGGATGCTTAGCTGCGTCTAACATATCAAAAAATCTTCTCGCTTCTAAATTTGGTTCCTCAACCATATTTGTATCTTCCATAAACGAGGGGATATTTTCACGAAACGCATCGTTAACCATTTCTATTGTACCTCTAGATTCCGCTACCATTCTAGGTTCGACTAACCTATCGACAACATATTCGCTAGTACTAGGCAAATTCCCTGTATCAACTTCTCCGTGAAAATACCATATCTTGTAATTGGGCATAAACCCATGTCGATACAAGTGATTCCACACTTTTTTTTTGGGCAAAAATTGACTATTATCACAGCAAATACATGGACAATAGAGTCTACCTTTTTCCAAACAAATCTCCTGATTTGTGGCGAATCGCCTGAATTCCGTAAGTCCTTCCGCGAATTCTGTCGTAAGTTTTCCGTTAGAATCCCACCGATTATTGTACATCCATGCTCGAAAATTATTAGCATTTGAAGACATTTTTTTAGTGGTTTATGGAATTTTTATTCTTCTGCATCTAAGATAAGTGACTTATATATAGGCAATTGTGGTGAGGTTGAAAAATCATACTGACCACTTTCCGACCACTTTCCAACCACTAGCCCGACCACTTTCCAACCACCATTAACGGTCATAAACGGCTACATTTCAAAAAAATTCCGACCATTTTCTGTCCACTTTCTGATCATAACTCCGACGATTTTAATGTGGTCGGAAATTAGTAAGAAAATTCCGACCACTTTCCAATGACATAATCTGGTTGGAAATGTCCGACCACATACCGACCATGTTTTATATAGGTCGGAATAATGTCGGAATGTTGTCGGAAAAATTTCCGACCATTTTTGTGGTCGGAAAAATGGTCGGAAAATGACTTGTTTTCTTGTAGTGAAAATTCGTTTAAAGGACAAGGTGAGTGTTAGCACGCGCCGAGGCAATCATCGCTGTAGGCCGAGGTAAGTGTCAGCACGCGCGGAAGCAATTGTCACCGTGGGCTGAGGCGAGTGTTAGCTCACACCGAGGCAATCATGACCTTAAGCCGAGGCAAGTGTCAGCACGGGCCGAGGCAATCATGCCATGGGCCTAGGAAAGTGTCAGCATTGGGCCGAACCGACAAATATGGTCACGTAGAAGTCGGCCAAGGAAGAAAAGGAAAATACAAGGCCAAGGAAGAAAAAGAAATATTCCAAAATTCTCGGTAGGATGGTGTAATCTGAAGTCTGTAAAAGAAGGAGAGGGCATTCGAGAGAAGGATCGACAATTTCACAGAGCAAAATGAAACTTTTCTTTAGCAAAATCTTGTAATCAAAAGCTTATCAAATCAGCAATAAAAACCATCTTTGGATCTCTTTTCTCTAATTCATACTTAGAAGTTTATGTTTCCTTAAAAGTCATAACCAAGTTTAGTTGTGCGAGTTTCGACCCCACAATTTGGTGTCGTCTATGAGGATTATGAGACTTTCTTTCACTTTGGATTGCCGCGATCGAGATCTGAAAGGATGATCGACAGAGATCAGGTCACCAACACTGCAGATAACTCTACGACCAATCCTCCGAGAGGAGATCCCCCAGGGAACACTGAGACCTTTTCGGAATCCCTAGCTGAGATGAAGAATATGCTATCCACACTGTTGAAGAAGGTAGACGAACAAGATAAAGCAAACAACTCGCTGAGCGAGAAACTTTATACGCTGGCGTCGGAACATCAAGCCCGAGATTCCCATACCAGAAGCTTGGTACCAGGAGTAACTCCGACAAGGAGGTTCCGAAGGCAACTCTTCGACATGAATCCAACACCCCTAAATCTCTCCACTCCTCGTGATACAATCGGGGAAGCGCCAAGGACGTTAGAAGATCTGCCACCTCTACCTCGGCAGGATGAGCAAACTCCAGTGACCATCAGGTCAACTGTAATCGACGAACCGCCCGAGCTGATCCGAGCCACCAAAACCACCTATAGGCGTGTCCAATTCGCTAGCAACGACGACAACGAAATACCAGACGGCTCGACCGATGCTGTACAAAATCGAGCCCTTGTGGACCTAACAGACGCAGATTTTTCCTCGGCACCGTTAGCCAGAGGAAATAATACAAGACAACTCGAGAATTTGACGGACAAAAAAAGAAGATATTTACTGGGCACACCAAGAACAAAATGAAGATGAGCTGCGAAGAACGAATCAGACATGGCCCTCCGAACAGACTAGGACACCGAGGACAACAAGCCAGGACGAAGTAAGGAGTTTGACAAAATTCACGCTTCTCTGGCTCGAGCTGCTGCCGTGGTGAAAGCATTCAAATCCCTGGTGCATAAGGCGATTAGCTCGGCACCCGAAATAGGTCGTGTGTTAGAAGAAACACAGAAGACGCAATTCAGAGCTCGGATAACTAGAGCAAGAGTATCCAACCCCAAAAAAATTCGAATCCCATTCTACGCTGAGATTGGCATAGCAATGGGATGAGCTAATCTCAGCGAAAATGAGATAGACGCCGGTTTTTGCCTCCTGTTCGTAAAACATCTCAAAGGAGTAGCCCTGGAGTGGTTTTCACGCTTTGACCGTAATTCTATCGATAGCTTTGATCAATTATCCGCTGCTTTTCTAAAGCATTATTCCATGTTTATGGATCGTGGAACTTCTGATGCCGACATGTGGACTCTATCTCAAGGCCCGACATAATCACTACGAAGTTTTATGGAGTGTTTCAAAATGATTAGATCTATGCCCTGAGGAAATCACAGTTGTACGAGTCGCATTTCAGATAGGAAATTGCGATGGACCAGCCATTGATGATCTAGGACCCATTGCACCGAGCCTCGGACTTTATCGTCAACGAAGAGAAAATGAAAGTCCTTACACAGAGGTACGACTCCGCAAAATGGACAAGCTTAAGTAACATTCAGAGTACCAACGCGACTCCATAAAACTTCAGGAAACACCCTCAGAACAGTGGTTTCGTTCATCACGAAGGATCTAGCTTCGGGGTGCCCATAATTATCAGGTGGGAGCTGGTCACAGAAAAGTACCTTGGAACACTTGGAAAAGAAATACCAGCACGTACGACGAAGAGGCTTATCGCGAACATCATCACCAGTATGGACACCTTACTGCAAACAGCAGAAGCCTCAGCTTATTGCTCGCAGCAAAACTCGCGGAAGAAAAATTGGGTGACGCAGTCAGCCTGAAGGATTTTAAATGCAATGACGAGGCAAAACAACCTCACCAAAAAAACCTAGCCCACGAGCCCACTAAGAGAGAAAGACAAACGACTAGGCAACGCAATAAGGGTCCCTGAAGGAGAATTAACATGATAATGGGAGGATCTCAATTCTGCATGGACACTGTCTCCGCGATCAATGTTTTTCAATGCCGAGCAGATGCTAGCACCAACTGGGTCGCACCTGCCAATCTACCGAACGATGTGATTTCATTCGAGCAGAAGGACGTAGTTGGCATCGAAAAATCTCATAATGACCCGCTTGTCATTGAACTCATTGTGGCAGACCACGATGTTGCCAGGTTATTGATAGATACGGGAAGTTCCGTTGACATTATTTTCGGTGAAACTTTAAGATGCATGGAGATAAGTCTCTCCGAAGTAACAGCAACTCTGAAGCCACTGATTAGATTTTCTGAAGAGACAGCAATGACCCACGGCACGATTAAGCTACCCGTCCAAGCTAGCGGAGTAACAAAAGTCGTAGAGTTTTCAGTGGCTAATCACCCCGCCATATACAATGTAATCATGGGAACGCCTTGGATAAATTCTATGAGAGTTATCCCATCAACCTACCACCTTTGCGTAAAGTTTCCGACGCCGAACGGGATCAAGACCATTCACGAAAATCAGAAAGAGTCTCGAATTTGTTTTCTGGCTGAGCACAAGCTTTGGAATCCGGTGACAAAGCCATGTAAGAAGACAAAGCGGAGGAAGTTGAAGACGAACCGAGAGGAGGAAAACAACCTGGCTAAACTCTTATAGCAATTACAGATAATTGGGGCTCGTGAAGAAGAAAACATACCAACTTTCGACCCTGTAGTCTCAGTCTGCATCTACAATGACCACCCAGAAAGATGTGTCGAGATCGGAGCCAAACTAGACGAAGCTATTAAAAAAAAAATCTCCTTCTTGAAAAAGAATGTACATACTTTCGCTTGGACAACAGAAGATATCCCAGGCATTGCCATCGACATAACATCTCACAAGATGAATATAGATCCGACTTTCAAACCAATAAAGCAAAAGAGGAGAAAGCTAGTCCCTGAAAGGGCAAAGGCTGTAAATGAGGAAGTATCACAAAGGTTAAATACCTAGACTGGCTTGCCAACCCTGTCATAGTGAAAAAATAAGAACGGAAAATGGCGAGTGTGTGTGGAATTCACCGACCTGAACAAAGAATGTGCGAAGGATAGTTTCCCACTGCCACACATTGACCGCTTAATTGAGGCAACATCTAGGAACAAGTTGTTGTCATTCATGGATGGTTTCTCATGATACAACCCGATCCTGATGAATTTCGAGGATGGAGGGAAGACATCATTCATAACGGATCATGGGATATATTGTTACAAAGTAATTTTATTCGGCCTCAAAAACACCGGGGTAACTTATCAGCGTCTGGTAAACCAAATGTTCTCACAACATTTTGGAAAAACGATGGAGGTGTATATAGATGACATGTTGGTAAATTCCCTCGAGGAGAAGGATCACGTTGCCCACTTGGCAGAATGCTTCGAATAGTTGAACTTGCACAACATGAAGCTCAACCCGACTAAGTGCAGATTCGCAGTGATATCCGAAGAATTCCTTGGTTATCTAGTTACCCACCGAGGCATCAAAGCAAATCCAAAGCAGATCAACGCTCTGATACAAATGACTTCACCGAAAACAAAATTCAAAGTTCAACGACTAACAGGATGCGTTGCAGCGCTAAACCATTTTATTTTGCAATCCACCGACAAATGCTTACCGTTCTACGATACTCTACGCGGCAATAAAAAGTTCGAATGGACAGAAAAGTGCGAACAGATGTTCCAGCAAGTGAAAGAATACCTAGCCAGTCCTCTAGAACCCGTGAAACCAGTGGAGGGCGAGCCTTTATTCCTTTACACAGCTGTTTCCGCAACAGTAGTAAGCGAAGTGTACTCATTCGAGAAGAACATAGCAAGCAGAAGCCCATCTTTTATGCCAGCCAAACTCTAACCGACGCCGAGACTAGATATCCGCAGATGGAGAAGCTAGCACTATCAGTAGTGATGTATGCCCGGAAGCTGGCCATATTTTCAGTCGCACTCTATAGTAGTCTTGACCACCTTCCCTTTACGATCTATTTTGCATAGTCCGAGTCACTCCGATATATTAAGTAAGTGGGCAATCGAACTGAGTGAGTATTATATCGAGTATAGGAGCCGAACCTGCGTAAAACCTCAAGTCCTCGCAGATTTCCTGATTGAACTCCTGGAAGAGGAAATAGAAGAACCGGCTCCAAGCTTAGTATGGAAGCTTCACGCAGATGGATCATCATCAAAACAAGGTTCTGGGGTAGGAATATAATTAACCTCTCCAACGAGCAAAATTCTCGAACAATCGTTCCGCTTGGGTTTTCGTGCATCCAACCACGAAGCAGAATACAAAGCCCTGATCGTAGGAATGAAACTTACTCGCAGACTCAAGATTACACATATCCATGCCTTCTGCGATTCACAACTAGTGGTCGACCAAGTCAGTGGCGAGTATATAGACAGGAATGATCGGATGGAAGCTTATCTACGAATCGTTAAAGAGCTAACCGCACAGTTCAAAGAATTCATGTTAACATGAATACCTTGTGGGGAAAACACTTCGGCAGATGTACTAGCAGCACTCGCATCCGCCTCTGACCCAGACCTGAAAAAGATAATCCCGGTGGAATTCATTGAACATCCAAGCATTAATCTCTCCAGCACAGTTAATGCGGTTACCCGTTCCCAAGCAGCTACTCAAGTAAAAGACATGTCCGAAGGGGTTGTCCCAATAGAAGATGGCGTTGATACCACCGCCACAATGAAAGAAGACCAAAACAAGGAACCCCCACCCAAAGACGAAGAAGTTGAGATGGAGGAAGATCAACAATCAGTGGAAATGGAGTATGGATGCGACAAATAGTGGATGGGAGCAATCCGCGTATACATCATGGACGGCGAAGTACCATCTGATAGATGGGCTTCCCAAAAGCTCAGAGCCCAAGCTGCTCGATACGTTCTACTAGACGGGAACGTCTTCAAGTGGAGGTTCTCGGGATCAATGATGGCTTGTGTGAAAGGGAAAGAAGCTAGACAAGTCATGGAAGAAATCCATAGCAGATCTTGCGGCAATCATTCTGGCAGAAGGGCGCTAGCAATCAAAATCAAGCGTCACAACTATTACTGGCCAACTATGGTAAAAGATTGCGAGAAGTTTTCTGCCAGTGCAAAAAATGTCAACGTAACGCTCCATTAATTCATCAGCCAACTGAGATGCTGTCATCGATTTTGGCACGTTATCCTTTTCTGCGATGGTCAATGGACACCGTCGGGCCCCTACATAAATTCAAGCAGAAAATATTTCTGTTAGTACTAACAGATTATTTTTCCACGTGGGTCGAAGCAGATTCTTACGCTAGTATTAAGGATGCTCAGGTGGAACATTTCATCTAGAAAAATATTATATGCAGACATGGAGTCCCATTTGAAATCGTTACGAACAACGACTCGCAGTTCATCTCAACCAGTTTCGAAGCTTTCTGGGAGAAATGGAAGATACGTCTCTGGAAGTCTACGCCACATTACCCGCAAGGTAATGGCCAAGCAGAAGCGGCGAACAAAATAATCTTTGATGGTTTGAAGAAACGACTTGACGCGAAAAAGGGCGTTGGGCCGACGAGCTGAAGGGGGTTTTTTGGTCGCAATCGGACAACTCTGGGATGCGCTACCGGAGAAACACCATTCGCACTCTTCTATGGAATGGAATGCGTGATCCCACTAGAAGTGGAGTTTTTCAGAATTCGTCGTTGCCTCCTCCTCGTACAAGAAGGATTAAATCACTTAATGCTGCTTGACGAACTAGATTAGGTGAATAAGTGGCGAGAGCAAGCACTTATTTGTATTCAAAATTACCAGCAAGCCACATCCAAGTACTAGAACTCCAATGTTCGCAGTCGAAAATTCAGCGAACGCGATATGGTCCTCCGAAAGTTTTTCCAGAACACAGCAGAACGAAACGCAGGGAAGCTAGGAGCAAACTGGGAAGGACCTTACAGAGTAACAAAGGTGGTTAGACCGGGAGTATATGTGCTCGCTAACATGGCCGAAGTCCTAGTACCCAGATCTTGGAACGCAATGCACTTGAAAAATTACTATCACTAAACTATACCATTTATGAACTACGAGGCGCCTTGATCCCCGAAAGGGGTTGTTGGGGTCAAATTCCACCTCTTGAGAATCAACGATTGAAAAAGGCTAAGTATAAAAGAACAACAACGGCTCGTATTTTTGTAACAGGTACCCCGACCCGTGATGGAGCAAGTGGGCTCGGGTACCCCGAATTATGATGGAGTGAATGGGCTCGGGTATCCCAACCCGTGATTGGGTGAAAGGGCTCGGGTACCCCGACCCGTAACAGAGCTAAGGGCTCGGGTACCCCGACCCGTAATAGAGCAAGTGGGCTCAAGTACCCCGACCCATAATAGAGCAAAGGGTTCGGGATCCCCGAGCCGTAACAGAGCGAAGGGCTCGGGTACCCCGACCCGTAACAGAGCAAGTAGGCTCGGGTACCCGGAACTGTAACAAAGCAAAGGGTTCGGGCACCCCGAGTCGTAACAGAGCGAAAGGCTCGGGTATCCTGACCCGTAACAGAACAAGTGAGAGGGGCAGAAGAAGGATTTGCTTTGGGGGTAGTGCGAGAAAGTTCAGCGCGTCGTTGCCTCTATGATGCTTCGGCAAGTCTTTTGCCTTTGTCATCTATTGATGAATGGCGTTTTCTGCTCGGGTCTTTCCTCTCTTTAGCTTTTCCCATGCCTTTGTCCTTGTGTGGCAACATTTGGGAATCTAGAGGACGAAGACCCAACACAGACCCTTGCGGAACTAAGGCATCAGGAATCGGCTCGAGAAGATTGTCAGAAGAAGTTGCCTCGGGGATGGAAGCATTTTTGATTTAAGAGCTCGGGGGTCGGAGTTTACCCAACGCCTCTGGTTTTTTAGCCCTTTCTAAGGCCTCGGCTTCGGCCTTAGCCTTACTCGCGGCTCTATCTCTGAATGTAGGTCTTCCCATGGTACCGTCTGAAGAACAAGAAGAAGATAATGGATCAACAGATTGGCCTTCAAAAAAGGCTCGGGCTCTCTCAACTCGCTGAAGATCAAAATCTCTCTTCCAATTGCACTTCCAAGCTGAAAGTTCTTTATGGATTGTAGATAGGTCGGGGGGAAACGAGAGTTGGAGATGACGAACTGCAAAAGAAGGGGATATAAAAAAACCGAGCCATAGCCCAAAACAAGCTACGGGTCAGCTACGAAGTTTTCCCCAGCTCGTCTTACTTAAACGAATATATCTTCAGCCCACTGATGCCTCGGTGATGAGGACAAAGAAAAAATAATCCTCCCAGTTATCATCTTTACTCGGGAACCCTACTATGATCTTCTTTATGGAATTACTCGATACATAGTATTTCAACTCTTCCGCCATACCACAGTGTCTGAATTCGAGTAGACTTCTCAAATGGTCAACCTCGACTCCTACTTCGCATTCATAACTTCTAACTAGGATACCGACCAGATGTCGGATCCCCCGAGCATTGATTTGAGCAAGGGCCAAGTCGTGCTTCCACAAAAACCGCAGGATCACTTCAAGGATCGGGAACCATAGGAGGCATCGGCAGAAGAAACTCTCATAAACACTTCGGCATTCTTATCGCCTTAAACCTATACACTTTGGCTTACTTATCGCCTCAAACCTATTCACTTTGGCATTCTTATCACCTCATAAAAATAACCCAGTCTTGTCAGAACAGGTTGTGTTTATATTTTTTTTGTTTCGCTTGTTGCTGGCCACAACAACGATCTTTTTTACATCTTTTATGGATTTTTTCTATAACTTTAAAAGCGCGCTATACAAATCTTTGTCTGCTATTGAGCGGGCACGTATGAGAAAGCGTGTTCGTAAACCGAAGTAAAGATTCAGGAAACCCAGTAATTCATTCATGAACACTGGTCATTAAACACATCAAAACACTTCAGCTCGTAAAAAAAACACGAAAACGAGTTGAAAATATTTACTGATATTTTGGATAAAGCCATCCAGGCACCGTACTTAAAGCATGCAAACAAAAAAGAAGAAAGAAAAGAAGCAAGAAAACAATATAAATAAATTCTAGGGAAGATTTGGGTCAGCGGTATCCTTGACAGTAAGATTAGCAGCAGGAGTGCCACCGTTGGATCCGGAGAAATCTCTTACACCAACAGCTACTGCAGCATTCTCTAACGGTTCACCCGGAAGTGTGGTATCGACCGAATCAGATGATACATGAGACATTACCAACTCGTCCTTCGAGCTTCTCAAACTCGTCATGGCGTCCAGCCAAATCAAGTCTCCATTCAGACAACCGAGCCACCTCGGCATCCAAGGTTGGCGCGTCATCTTTCTTAAGAATACCAATGAGTTGGAGATTGTTATCCACCTGCGCAAGATCCAGTTCTTTCTCTTTGATTGCCGTCAAATCCTCTACTTTTTGGAGATTCTGTCAAGTTTCCCCTGAAACTTCTTAGCCATCTCCCTCCTCGCGGCCTTCTGAGCCTTCTTCACGTTTGCCTCGTGCAAAGCCTTCACAGCAGCAAGTTGCCTCCTCAGCGACTTAATTTCGACGGATTTCCTTGCCTTTGTAGCTTCCTGCTTCATGCATAAATCCCCAAGTCTAACCGTTTCGCTTTTGAGAAAACCTTCTCCTTTTCGAGGGCATTAATCTCATCCGAGGAAGATGCTAGCTCGGCAATGTGTTTGCTGGTAAGATCGTCAAGCTTAGCCTTTATCTGCAAGGCATCCTCCTTCGCCTTGGCAAAGTGGCATTTGTCTTTCCTCGCTGCTCGATCGTACTTAGCGACGATCTTGTTGATCGACGCCATGAACTACAAGTCAAGGAACAAAAATCAATATCCGAGTGTCTTACATAGAAGATCTTAAGACATTTTACTCCGAAACAATTACCTTGATGCCACATAAGGACATATCAGCGTACATGGTGCATTCGGTAAGAGTATCAACATGAAGCAACCGCGTCATTATAAATGGGCTGGTCCCCGTCCTGCTTAAACAATATCATCGCAGGATTAAAAGGGCCGGCTTGTTTTTGTTTCTTCTCAGCATTTTTCTCCGCAATGCCTTTTCCTTTTTCAGCACTAGAAGCAGGACGCTTCCAAGATGACGGCCTGACCACCTTAGATTGACACGGAGCAGGAGGAGGAATGGAGTTAGAAGGAATACCAGACACGACCTGCCTCACCGTATCTTCAACTGCCGGCTCATAAACATCTCGAGTTGCCTCGGCATCAACAACGCCGTCAGTTGCTTTGTCTTGGTTTAGGATTAAAGCATCAGTAGTCCCCCAAACAGATTCAAACGTTACCTCGGGATTCCTAGGAGAGGCACGGCTCCTTCTACATTTTTCTTCCGAGCCCTTTCCTTTATTTCCCTCTCTTTTTGTGTCTGCTTGTCATGAATTGTCATTTGCTTGCCCATTAATTCGACGATGTGCAACCGAGGTGCAGTAGAATATTATGAGCTTGTGGATACTTCAACACCAGCAAAACGAGCCCTTGTTTTCTCCACACGATCTAAGGAAAAATGCTTTCGCCAATGAGTCTTTCCACCAGCAATAGTATCTTTGAGTAGGTAGGTATCCTCGGGAAACGTTGGGAGTAGATGACGAACTGTAAAAAGAGGGGAGAGGTTAGAAACTTAAAGATGAAATAAAACAAGAGCAATCTTAGGGTCGGCTACCAATAGGTCCCAGTCCGTTTTGATTTTACCGAGGAAATCTCCTTTAATCGCTGTTGGGGTCATATTTCACCCTAATGAGATCACTGTATGAAAATGACTAAGTGTCTAAACCGGGCTAGCCGACAAGCTTAACAAAGACGGTGAGCCAGCGAGCTCGGCAAGCAGGTGAGCTCGATAACACAGCGGCGAGCTCGACAACACATTGACGAGCTCGGCAGACCGAAAAGCTTAGCAAAGATGATGAACCGGCGAGCTCAACTACAGGCGAGCCGGTAAGGTTAACAAAGACGGCGAGCTCGACAACACAGCGGCGAGTTCGGCAACACATTGATGAGCTCGGCAGACCGGCAAGATTAGCAAAGACAGCGAGCCGGCGAGCTCAACAATACAGGCCAGCTGGCGAGCTTAACAAAGATGGCGAGCCAACGAGCTCGGCAAGCAGGTGAGCTCGACAAGCAGGCGAGCTCGACAACACGGCGGCGAGGTCGACAACATAGCGGCAAACTCGGCAACACAATGGCAATCTCAGCAAGTATGACTAGCCGGTGAGCCCAGCGATGAAGCAAACATCTGAGTAATCTTGGGCCGAGCCCCAGCTTACAACAACGAGTGGGCTGAGCCCAAAGTAACGAAGAAGGCCGAGTTCCTCACAAAGAATCCTTGGTGGCCTGAGCTCGAGAAAAGTCTTGTTGGAAGCTGAGAGCCCAGATGTAAAGCCTAAGATGTCACAACCGACCGGCGAAAAGGAAAATTCCGAAGAGTTAGGAAGTTTTCCTTATCACTTAGGAGTTGGGCTAGCCGACTTAAGCTAGTATATATATCTATGTACATCCCTTGAAAAAGGGATCCGAAATTTACTTAGCAAAACTCTAAACTTTTTGCTCTACAAACACTTGTACGAAAAGCTTCCCAAAACAGCAATAAAAACATCTTTGGATCTTCGTTTTTGTGGTTTTTATCTCAGAAGTTTCAGATCCCTTAAAAGTCTTAACAAATGCAATTGTGCTAGTTTCGACTCCCACAATTTGGCGTCGTCTGTGGGGACATTGAAATATTCTTACACCAGAAACCACCGCAAAATCGATTCAAAGAACTATGACCAACGATGGAGAGAGGCGAGCTGACGACACACAAGATACCGGAGCAAAAGATGCACCAGTACTTACAGCTTTGGAGACGAGCCCAGAGGTCCTGACCCATATGAAGACAATGCTAGAGACGCTGCTCAAAAAGGCAGAGGAGCAGGATAGGCTAAACACGATGATGACCGACAAACTGGAAGTCCTTGCGACGGCAAGCCGAGCCCGAGGCGGGATCTTAGGAGTTGACCTAGCAAGGCGCCCCCTTCGATGTCTCAATCCGACAGCCCTTAATTTCTCAACGCCTCTAGGAGCACCGAGAACTAGAAGTGGGTTGCCCCCGCCGCACCACGCGGCTGCAACCACCAAGCGGACGGGACAAATCCGGTGATCAATCTGGAGGAAAACCCAGAAGGCGAGCGCAACTTGGAGAATCTTAGCGAGCCCAAAATCACAGGTGTTGGCTACGCTCGCACTAAACCATGCAGTATCGATCTCGGCCGTAATCAAGAGTTTATCGAGGAAGAAGAGAATATCCTCTGGGCCCAGCGAGCTCAGATTGAAGAAGAGCAAAAAGTGGAAATCCGAGCTCAGAAGGAGGAGATGGCTGAAATTCGAGCCGATATGGAGCGAGCCCCAGCTGAGATAAGAGCTGTCCGATCTCAGATGCATAGGGCTACATGCATAGAGCCGAGTGCTTGAAGAAGCACAAAACACTCCTTTCACAACCCGGATCACGAAGGTGAAAGTTTCCGACCCTGGAAAAATGAAAATACCGATTTACGAAGGAAATTTTGATCCAAAAGAACACCTGACAGCCTTCGCGATAGCGATGGGAAGGGCAAACTTCAGGGAAGGCGCAGCTGGACAATGTCTTCTATTCGTTGAAAATCTTAAAGGACCAGCTCTTCAATGGTTTTCTAGGTTCGGAAGAACTTCAATCGACAACTTTAATCAACTATCCGCAACATTCCTCAAACACTATGCTATATTTATGGAGCGACGAACGTCTGACGCGGATCTATGGACCATGGGACAAGGACCAAGTGAGGCTTTGCAAAGTTTAATCGAGCGGTTCAAGTCGGTACTGTCAAAAGTAGAAGGGATAAGTGACGAAACCGCGTTATTAGCATTGAAGAAAGCTCTGTGGTTCGACTCGGATTTTCGAAAAGAGATTGCATTAAATGCTCCGACCACGATTCAGGATGCGTTGCATCGAGCAACAGATTACGCTGCAAACAAAGAAGAAATGAAGGTCCTAGCCCAGAAGCACGGAAAAGCAAAGTCTGCAAACAATTTTCCCCATGCTCCAAACCCACTGAACAACCAGAAGGGCAACCAAGTCTCGAGGTACGTTCAACACGAAGGAGGTTTCAAAGGAGCCCACAGTTACCAAGTTGACTAATCGGGTTATGGCCTAGGACGAGGCCAAGGAAAAATAAAAGAAACATGGAATAACACGTGGACCAGGGGCCAAGGATCTTACGATGAAACGGATTTCTACGAACATCATCGTATTTTCGGACACTCGAATGCAAACTGCCGCATCCTAGGGTTAAAACTTGCTGCAAAGTTGGCGGCTGGCCAACTTGAAGGTGACATTAGCCTCAAAGATTTCGACATGGATATCAACACCAACCGTCCCGAGCAGGTGAACGAAGATCCTCCTAAGCGAAGAAGGCAAGACGATGATGCACTACAATCTGAATCCAGAAAACGGATGAACATGATAATGGGCAGATCTCATCACTGCTAAGATATTTTCTCGTCGATTAAAGCCTTTCAACGATGAGCCGACGTCAGCGTTAATTGGTCTGCGCCCTCCAAATTTCCAAATGACATTATCTCATTCGAAGAAAAAGAAACCACCGGAATCGATAAACCACATGACGACCATTTTGTGATCGAATTAATCATCGGTGACTGTGACATAGCCCGAGTATTGATTGATACGGGTAGTACAGTGGATATAATCTTCAAAGAAACTCTCAAAAGAATGAGCATCGATTTGTCCGACATAGTGGCAACCCCGAAACCATTGTCTGGATTCTCCGGAGAAACGACAATGACGATATGAACGATCAAGCTGCCTGTTCAAGTTGGAGGGGTAATTAAGATTGTCGGAACACATTGGTTAAACTCAATGCGCGCTGTAGCCTCAACCTACCATCTATGCATAAAATTCCCAACGCCAAGCGGGGTAAAAACGATCTTGGGGAGTCAAAAGGAATCTCGCGTGTGCTTCTTAACTGCACACAAACTTAGGAACCCTGTCACTGATCCTGTAGCGAAATCAGAGCGCAAGAAGATGAAAATAGACAGAGAACCGGTGAAAGAACTCTCCAAAATCTTATAACAATTACAGATCGCGGAGGATCGTGAAGGGGAAGCGGGAGAACGGGCCTGAGATCCTGCTATTTTGGTGTGTATAGATGATAATCATCCAGAACGGCGCGTGGAAATCGGAGAAAAACTCGATGAGAAAATCAAGGACGAGCTCATTTCTTTCTTAAAAAAGAACATAGATGCTTTCGCGTGGGCGGCCGAGGATATGCCCAGAATTGATATCAGTATAGCCAATCATGAACTGAACGTCGGTCCAACTTTCAAACCAGTAAAGCAGAAGAGACGGAAACTCGGGCCAGAGAGATCAAAAGCGGTAAACGACGAGGTCGAAAGACTCTTGCAAGTTGGATCAATCACAGAAGTAAAATACCCGGATTGGCTAGCCAATCCCGTAGTCGTGAAGAAGAAGAACGGGAAGTGGCAAGTGTGTATGGTTTCACTGATCTCAACAAAGCATGCCCAAAAGACAGCTTCCCACTTCCACATATAGACCGACTGATCGTTGTGACAGCAGGAAACAAACTTTTTTCATTCATGGATGCTTTCTCTGGATACAATCAAATCCTGATGAACCCCAGTGACCGAGAAAAGAAAGCCTTCATTACTGATCGCGGAATATATTGCTACAAGGTGATGCCTTTCGGTCTCAAGAATGCTGGAGCCACATATCAACGTTTAGTGAACAAATTGTTTGCTAATCAACTCGGGAAGACGATGGATGTCTACATAGACGATATGCTGGTGAAATCACTAGAAGAAAAGGATCACGTAACACATTTGGAGGAGTGTTTTCGTCGGTTGAACTTACACAACATGAAGTTGAACCCGACGAAGTGTGGATTCGAAGTCACATCGGGAGAATTTCTTGGTTACTTAGTTACTCATCGAGGTATCAAAGCAAACCCAAGCAAATTGATGCGCTTATCCAGATGGCTTCACCAAGAACAAAACGTGAAGTGCAAAGACTGACTGGAAGGGTAGCTGCGCTCAACCGCTTTATTACGCGATCTACCGACAAGTGTTTACCCTTCTACAACACTTTACGAGGAAATAAAGAGTTCGAATGGACTGATAAGTGCGAAGAGGTTTTTCAGCAGTTAAAGAAATACCTTGCTAGTCCGCCATTGCTTGCAAAACCAGTCGAGAGAGAGCCGCTCTTCTTGTACAGCGCAATCTCGACCACAGCATTAAGCGGAGTGCTCATTCGAGAAGAACGAGGAGAGCATAAGCCAATTTTTACGTCAGCAAGACTCTCACCGATGCCGAGAGAAGATACCCGTAAATGGAGAAATTGGCGTTATCAATTGTCATGTCCGCCAGGACACTAAGGCCATACTTTCAATCACGCTCTATCATCGTACTAAGCATTTTCAATTGTCATGTCCGCCAGGAAACTAAGGCCATACTTTCAATCACACTCTATCATCGTACTAAGCATTTTCCCCCTCCGGTCCGTTTTGCACAGCCCAAGTCAATCCGGAAGGCTGGCCAAATAGGCTATCGAATTGAGCGAATACGACATTGAATATCGTGGGTGAACTTGCGCAAAGTCACAAGTGCTGGCTCATTTTTTGATCGAACTTCCGGACGAAAGCATAACTGAAGAAAATCCAAATTCAATTTGGCAACTCCACGTCGACGGTTCATCTTCCAAAAGTGGCCCAGGAGTTGGCATACGTTTGACATCGCCAACAGGTGAAGTACTCGAACAATCATTCTGCCTCGGCTTTTGTGCCTCCAAGCAGAGTACGAACTCATCGCTGGGATAAAGCTTGCACAAGGACTTAAGATCGATTGTATTCACATGTTTTGCGATTCACAGCTGGTCGCAAATCAATTCAGCGGGGAATACGCAGTTAAAGATGATCGCATGGAAGTATATCTAAAGATCGTCAAGGATTTGGTTACGCAGTTTAGGAAGTTCATGCTAACGCGTATTCTACGAGGAGAAAACACTTCGGCTGATGCCCTGGCACCTCTTGCATCAACGTCTGATCCAGACTTGAAGTTGATTATCCCGATGGAATTTATCGAACACCCAAGTATCGCTCCTCCAGAAGCAGTGAGCGTAATTACTCGATCTCAAGCCGCCAGAAAAGAAAAAAAGAAAGTCAATACAACAGACATCAGTGAGAACGACGTCGAAATGCAAGAAACCGTGCATAATGATTTAACAATTCAAGACAAATCAGATACAGGAGGCGAAGGATTCCAATTCCAAACACAAACGGAGACAATCAATGAGGATGACGATCTCGCAAGCTTTCCCCCAATTGAAGAAGAAGCAACGGCCATGGAAGAGGACTCCATACCACTATCAGCCAACGTCAACCCTCCTCCCGAAATTAGAACAATTGAAATGGAAGAGGCTCCACGGGAAGTTGAATACGACTGTGATAAAAAAATGGTTGGATAACATCCGAGGATACATCTACGATGGCGCCCTGCTTGCTGACAAGTGGGTAGCTCGTAAGCTTCGAGCGCAAGCAGCTCGTTATATCTTGCTCGATGGGAATGTTTTGCAAATGGAGATTCTCAGGACCATTACTCACTTGCGTTGAAGACAAGGAGGCAAGACAGATCATGGAGGAGGTCCATAGCGATTCATGTGGTAATCATTCTGGAGGACGAGCCTTGGCGATAAAGATAAAACGACATGGTTATTATTGGCCAACTACGATAAAAGACTGCGAGAAGTTTTCTACTAGATGCGAGAAGTGCCAACATAATGCGCCAATGATTCATCAGCCAACCGAAGTACTTTCCTCCATATCGTCACCTTATCCGTTCATGCGGTGGTCCATGGACATTGTTGGACCTTTGCATCCTTCGAAACAGAAACTGTTCTTACTCGTCTTGACAGATTACTTTTCCAAGTGAGTAGAGGCAGAGTCTTATGCCAGTATAAACGATGCACAAGTCGAGAATTTCGTATGGAAAAATATCTTATGCTGACATGGAATCCCATACGAGATTGTTACCGATAATGGTTCGTAGTTCATCTCTACGAGATTTGAAGCCTTCTGCGACAAATGGAAAATTTGACTTAGCAAATCCACCCCCAGAGGCTGACAAACTGGAAGGCGTGTTGTGGTCTCATCGACCAACACCACGATGAGCAACAGGAGAAACTCCTTTTGCTCTCTTCTACGGAGTGCAATTCCACCAGAAATACATTTTCCTGGAGTTCGGCGCAGACTTCTCCCAGAGCAAGAGGGACTTAACCATCTCTTAATGCTTAACAAACTCGACCTGGTTAATGAGAGGCGCGACCAAGCATTAATCCGGGTCACTAACTACCAGAAAGCTGCGGCAAGATACTATAACTCCAATGTCAGAAGTCGGAGGTTTCATGAAGGGGACTAGGTATTGCGAGAAGTTTTCCAAAATACGGCGGAGCAAAATGCCAGCAAACTCGGAGCCAACTGGGAAGGACCTTACAAGATCACTAAGGTAGTTCGGCCAGGAGTCTACGAACTCGCCAACATGGTAGGTGTCCCAATACCACGATCGTGGAATGAAAGGCACTTAAAAAAGTACTATCACTGATTGACTTTACATGAACTACGGGGCGGCTTGATCCCTCCAAAGGGTACGTAGGCAACTCATCTTTGGATGGGTTCAGCTGCCCTCTCCCCTTAAAAATGGGGGGGGGGAGTGGGGGTACGTATACTCGTACAAACTATCAAAGAAAAGTTTTAGGGATCAATAGTCTTAACAAAACAGATGACACCACTCACATCCTTACGGATTATTCAAGTCTTAACTAAACAGACATCTCGGTTCACTCTCATTGCTGCTGGCCACATCAATGAACTACTACATCCTTTGAGGATAAACTATCACATCCTTCATGGATAAAAAGCGCGTTATATAAATCTATGTTCGTTACCGGAGCGGATATATTTACAGTAAGATATCCGTAAACCGAGATAAGCATCTCAAACCCAACAAATAAATCGTTGGTCGAAACATACATGTTCATTTTCTGAATGGATATATTTACGGTAACATATTCGTAAACCGAGATGATCATAAAAAACCCAACAAGCAAATCATTGATCGCAACAACTCTTAAACAAAACACTAAATGGATATCATCTAAGTATGAGAAATCCAAGATCATGTTACAGGTCATAGACAACCAAAGCCTTCAGAATATTTGTGTGGGATGAAACTCCCTACGAACTAAGCCTGAACAGTCAAAGCATTTCACTAGTCATCTCACATCAAGACCGACGTCATCCCTTGATATAGAGCAAAAATCATAAGTTCTAGACATAAACAAAAGGTGGATAAAGCCATCCAGGCACCGATATCAAGTTTAAAATCGAAAACAACAAAAGACTTTAAAAAAAAAGGGATGATGAAAATGAAGAAAAGGGGCCTAAGTACAAAAGTAGCTAAGATTAATCTTTCCGGCATCCTCTCCAATCTCAACGGCCTCCTCCACAATCTTCTCAATCACCTCCCTAGCAGTTTCATCGGCAACCTCTTCAGCAGAAGGATCAGCCATCCCTTCCTGAGCATACAGTTCGGCTGTTCTCTTTGGAGACTCGATTTTCTTTTCCGGGAGAAGCTCAGGGGACCTTTTTAGATTGGGTTCGGCAACCTCGGTAGACTTCTTATTCACAGGAAACTCCACTCCCAAGTCCATCTTCGTTTCTAGCTCGGAGATACCTGGTGTACCTCTGTTCGAACCTGAGAAATCGCGAAATCCAACCCCAGCAGCAGCAGTCTCGATCGGTTCGTCGACATTAAGCTCTAGCAAGATATCAGATGGTGCAGGCGATACACGCAAATCTTTCTTTAGATCAGTCACGAGCTTTGAAAATACTTCATAGGCACCCTCTAAACCACCTTTCTGTTCGGATAGATTCGCCACCTCGGCATCAAAAGACTGCACCTCGTTCTTCTGAAGAAGATCGATAAATTGAAGATTAGTCTCGATTTGTGCAAGATCGAGAATATCCTCTTTCGGTTGGCTATCGATCTTCTCAATCTTCTTGCAGGCTCGGGATTCCTTTCTTGAAGCTTCTCCGTTATTTCATGCTTCGCCTCCATCACAGCATGTTGTATCTTGGTCTCCTGTAGCTTGTTCGCTATCTCCAATTGCCTCATCAACTCGGCAATCTTGGTGTCACGATGAGCCTTAGCCGATTCCAAAACCATGTTTCACTTCTCCGCCTCTGCGCACTCCTTCTCATATAGTTCTTTTTAGATTTAAAGCCACTCACCATTTTGGCAGCTCGCTCCAGCTCGGCAGAATGGCTACTGTTTGCTTTGATGAGCTCGGCTTGAAGATCTAGGGATTTTTTCCTGGCATCTTCAACGCAGAGTTTGTCCTGCCTCGCATCCGATTCATAATCAAGAGTCATCTTGTTAATGTGAGCCAGAAACTGTAAAGAAAAAGGAGAGGGAGTCTAAGAATTATATAGAAAAGAAACAAAACAGCATGTCAAACCAGACCAAATGCAAACCTTAACTCCCCGCATGGCCATCTCATAGTAAGCTCTATCTTGAAGTAGAGTGTCTGGCGGAGGAAAAGAGGCTCGTGGACAGTTGAGTTTAGAAAAAAGAAGGGCTGATGATGAAGCATTGTTGTAAAGTTCTTCGGATAAGACTGGAGGATCTGCAACGTTGGCAGAAGTTGTCGGCTCGGAAACTATGCGAGAAGAATGGATGCGTCTTTGTTTCTTAGGAGCTTTCTCCTTGGCCATAACCTTTCCACGACTGAAAAAACACATTTTCGGCTCGGCGCTTCTTTCTCTTTACCCTTAGCCACGGTTGAGGCCTGGGGTCGAACGGCGCAAACAACCTCCTTTGGGCTCGCAGGAGTAGTGGCGGCTTCAGAAGGATTAGCCTTCAAGCTTGTTTCAGCCGGCTGATTGGTCCCGGCAATCGAATTCGGATCCCGGACTCCATCTGTCTCTCCGATCCGTCTACCCACCTCGGCAGCAGCTCTGGCTAGCGCAGCCTGCTTGTCACGCTATGTTGGTCTTCTCATTATAGTTGAAACGTCTTCTAAGGAAGAAGAACATGAAGTGTTAACAAAATTTCCAGCAAAGCGAGCTCGGGCTTTTGCACTTCCGGGCTGCGAGGGTCACTCGGAGCTCGACAACATCAGCGGGACACTTCGGGAGGGGATTCGGCACTGCAAAAAGAACGGAGAGCAGTTAAAAAAAAACACATAAAATAAAATAAAACACCGAGACAATAGCTCTGAGCAAGCTACCGGATCGGCTACCCATTTTTTTCCAGCTCATCTTAATTTTCGAAATGCATTCGTCATCCATCGATGCATCAGAGATCGGCACCAAAAAAAAAATAATCCGCCCAATGTCTATCCTTGCTAGAGAATCCATAAATTAATCTTTCGGTGTACCCTGTTGGATACGTACTAGAGAAATTTATCTTTGGGACCAGTCCTGCGAAAAGTTAGGAGGTTCATCAAATGATAGATGCTAAGTTCCTCATCGCACTCGTAGCTACGAATCAAAATCCCAACAATATGACGAACCCCCGAGGCGTAATCTGAGCCAAGGACAATCGATACTTCCATAAGAAGTGAAGGATGATGCCGGGAATCAGAAACCACATGAAGCACATATCCAAATAATCTTCTTACATTGTAAAATGGCCGGGTGGGTGATCGTCAGCACGACAGGACGAAGATGGAAGCACCAATTCGACTTCTTCAGATATGTGGAACTTTCTTCTTAAATCTTCTAAGGACTTGAGAGTCGATAAAGTCGATCCAGGCGGATCGAGAATTATCTTTTTCGTTTTCTTCTTTGGAGGTTGATGCCTCCGAAGTCCAAACACGAGCTCTCTTTTTTGCCTCGCCTCGGCAAGACCAACATCCCAGTCTTCCGGATCGATCTTCATGATGAATGGATTTTCCTCCTCGTCGAAAGCTTCATCGATCAAAGAAGGAACGTCAAAGTTAATTGGATCCACCGCATTTCCAGCATCAGATTCAGGGGAATAAAAAATCTTCCTCCCAAGATGCGAAGGGCCAATCACTGAGTCTTCCGAGTCATTCAACTTCATATAAATCCCTATAGAATCCACCTCGGCTCAGGAGTGGGCCCATGAACTTGACACAACATTGGAAGTAGCCGGCTCGGCGGCAAGCACAGAACTCTCAGACGGCATGCCAAATATTAAAATTGATCTCGGCAATACCTCTACTGAAAGCTCGAGCTTGGCGAAAACTCCACACTCGAGTTCTGTAAAATCTCAATGATTGGACTCGGCGAAATCCCTAACACACGAGCTCGGCAAAATCTCCACCCACAAGCTCGGCAAAAGCCTTACACAATCGAGCTCGGCAATACCTCTACTAAAAGCTCGAGCTCGGCAAAAAAGCTTTCCACAATCAAGCTCGGCAATACCTCTACTAAAAGCTCGAGCTTGGCAAAAACTCCACACTCGAGCTCGGCGAAATCCCTCCAAAAAAAATCTCGGTGGAACAAGGATCTTCGAAGAACTAGCCGGAAGACTCAAAGAAACTTGAAGATTGTCGGAATCTTCAAAGAGATCTCGCCGGGAAACTCAAGCAAGTTTGAAGATCAGTCTAAAAGTTTGAAGATTGGCTAGAAAACTCGAAGGAAGCTCGGCGGCGTGGCGAGATAAAAAAAAACTTAAACTTAAAGAGAGAGAAGAGAGAAAAAGGTCTACCTTTTGGAGAGTTTTTGGAGAAATGAGGTTATGAGAAGAATCCTACAAGACTCGAATATAAATAGGCACACGAAGGATATGCTGACATCATTTTGCCTCGGGAATCGGCGAAAATGATTACACTTTCCGAGAATGCTACAATTATTGCTAAGTTATGAGGTTGCCAAACTAAAAATAAAAAAAATAGAGAAAACCCGAGCCGGCGATACAAACAATTGCCGAGCCAACCTTCGAGGCAAAATTAGCCCAGCAACACGCTCATACTTGGGACCGGCAATCTTTAATGGCTTGGGATCCGCAATGGCTTGGGATCGGCATCACAGGGTCGACAACGGATGCTTAGCTGAAATGAAAAAGCTCGGCAAAAGCAAAGGCTACCAAGCTCGGCATGGTAGGTTCGCCAACTTTGACAAAATGAGCTCGCCAACTCTAACGAGACGAGCCCCGCAACATACCACTTTTTTATGGCCGGAGCATTAATCTCATCATTGACTACTCTCACCTCGGCATTATTATAACTAACACTGTCGAGCTGGGGGGCTAACTGTTGGGGTCATATTTCACCCTAATGAGATCAATGTATGAAAATGACTAAGTGTCTAAACCGGACTAGCCGGCGAGCTTAACAAAGATGGCGAGCCGGCGAGCTCGGCAATACATTGATGACCTCGGCAAACCGGAAAGCTTAGCAAAGACAGGTGAACCGGCGAGGTCAACAATACAGGCAAGCATAAAAAAGACGGTGAGCTCGGCAAGCATGTGAGCTCGGCAAGCATGCGAGCTCGACAACACAATGGCGAGCTCGGCAACACATTGACGAGTTTGGTAGACCGACAAGATTAGCAAAGACGGCTAGCCGGCGAGCTCAACAATACAGTGAGCCGACGAGCTTAACAAAGATGGCGAGCTTGGCAACACGGCGGCGAGCCCGCGAGCTCGGCAACACGGCGGCGAGTTCGGCAAGTAGGCGAGCTCGACAACACAGCGGCGAGCTCGGCAACACAATGGCAATCTCAGAAAGTATGACTAGCCGGCGAGCCCGGCAATGAAGCAAACATCTGAGTAATCTTGGACTGAGCCCCAGCTTACAACAACGAGTGGGCCGAGCCCAAATTTATGAAGAAGGTTGAGCTCGTCACAAAGAATCCTTGGTGGGCCGAGCTCGAGAAAAGTCTTGTTGGAAGCTGAGCCCAGATGTAAAGCCTAAGATGTCACAACCGACCTGCGAAAAAGAAAATCCCGAAGAATTAGGAAGTTTTCCTTATCGCTTAGGAGTTGGGCTAGCCGACTTAAGCTAGTATATATATCTATGTACATCCCTTGAAAAAGAGATCCGAAATTTACTTAGCAAAACTCTATGCTTTTTGCTCTACAAACAGTTGTACGAAAAGTTTCACAAAACAGCAATAAAAATCATCTTTGGATCTTCGTTTTTGTGGTTTTAATCTCAGAAGTTTCAGATCGCTCAAAAGTCTTAACAAATTCAATTGTGCTAGTTTCGACTCCCACAATCACCGTGGAAACATAGAAAAATAGCTTCCCCAGTTATCGTCCTTGCTTTTGAACCCTTCAATTATTTGGCAGTTTTCTTGGGAGAGATATAATACGTCGGAGATTTTGGGACCTTCCGAAACTCAAGGAGATTCTGGAGGTGTCGAACCCTCACTTCGGCGTCGCACTCATAACTTAACACCAAAATGCCAACTAGATGACACATTTTTCCGGGGCGTAATCTGGTTCAGGGCTAACCAATGCTTCCTCAGAAATCGCACTATCAAGCCTGGGATCGGAAACCACAGGAGGCTCGCATAGAAAAAGCTTTCGTACAAGCAAAAATGGTTCGGTGGAGGCTTGTCAGGACGGTCTAGCGAAGAAGGCACTATCAATTCAACCTCCTCGGAGATCTCGAACCTCTACCTCAACAATGCTAAGGACTCTTCAGTCGACATGGTTGATCCGGGTGGGTCGGCTTTTTTCTTTTCGTTTTTCTCAATCTGCGCGGCGCGCATTGTTGGACGGACCGGCTTCATAACTAGCAAAAAGCCTCTCTAACCGCCTTGCCTCGCCCTCGTAGATAATAGGGTCTTCATGCTCGATCTTAATATTATCAGGAGGCAACACCATTTCTGCCTCAGGGAAATTTGTAAGGGGGTCATCGACAAGATGAGGGACCTTGATAACGAGCCAGTTCATGGAGTAATGAGCATCCGAGTCACCTATTCCATTTGCTTCAGCAGTCAAATTTCCCACGGTATCCGTATTTTCCTCATCCAAATTTGCCTCGGCATCTATCTCATTTGCTTCATCCAGGTTCGCCTCGGCATTCATATTTGTTTTGGCAGCCAAATTTGCCTCGTCAGAAACTGATGTCTCGCTCGCCTCAAGAGATCGAATCATCTTACGACCAAGTTCCCAGGGAGAATCAGCCGAGGCAAGGGAGTCCTGTAAATTGTCGGATGAAGACATGAAGATGTGTTTGGAGATTCGTCGGAAAATTCAAAGAAAATGCCGCGAAAGTTTGGAGATGCGTCAGAAAATTCAAAGAAACCGCCGCGGAATGTTGGATAAATCGGAAAAACAAAGCAACGGCGGCGAACAACGGAAAACTTAAATAAATATAAAGGAGAAATTAGAGAGAGAAGAGAGCTCTACCTTCGGGTTTTGAGGATGCAAAGTGAGAGGAATGAGGAAGCGCTTCATGATTGATAGAGAAAAATCTAGAGTTTTGACGTGTGCGTAAATGCACCTCGGGAATCAGCAAAAACTTTTCAAATTCCCGAAGATAATTATTACATGATGTCACAAGAGCCCAAATCCTAAAAAACTCAACCGTTAAAGCATCGCGAGCCGTGAAATTTGGCTCGGCTCAAACTTCAGCTCAACATCCGTTTTTAAAGATTCGGCTCAGTGTTTTGTATCAGCATTGACCTTTGTCTTTTAGCTCGGCATATTTACATCGTCATAATCACTTCTTGAATCTAACGAGCTCAGGTAATAAGATTCTCCTAGAATCACCAATC
Organism: Pseudoturritis turrita; assembly: GCA_900406555.1. Taxonomy (NCBI): domain Eukaryota; kingdom Viridiplantae; phylum Streptophyta; class Magnoliopsida; order Brassicales; family Brassicaceae; genus Pseudoturritis; species Pseudoturritis turrita. The sequence continues at coordinate 12,443 of OVBL01000154.1, read as the reverse complement.
TGAAGTTGAGAAAGGGGATAAGCCTTACTGCAATGAAGCCGTGAAGCTCTACTGACAAGGGATGTGGATTGAAGGGTCGCACAAAGGCTGCGGAAGACCTTTGATATACCAGATCGATTTCTTTGATAATACACACAAAGAAAACGAAATTATTTGCTGGATATGACACACCAACAATGATCTAACTTAAAGAGATTTTTTCTCATAAAAAGATAGATAAATTCTGCAAAAGAAAGAACAGGAAATATAAAGAAGAAGAAAAGTCTTCATGCAGACTGTCTTGGAAATAACAACTAAATTAAACAGATAAAGCTTCCTTTCTCTTCTTGGCTTCACTTGGACGAAAATTCATTGTTGGACCTTGGTTTTGGGCCTTTGTTTCATCAAATGGACAATTGTGAAGTGCAATAGCTACCTCATTAAAAACTTTGTCAAGAAAATCCAATGGGACAAAACTTGACAAGGGAATAAGAGTATAACTGCTACACTTTTCCCATTGATGAAAATACTTAGCTTGAATCAAAAACCAGGGAGGTTTAGGATCATATCTTCTCCATTATGGCTTAAGCTTAACTCTAGCACGAGCTGCTTCCTTAGCTACGAGCTCCTCCTCAGCTACAAGCTTGTTTCTATCAGGTTCAAGCTTCATTCCTTTAGTTCCATCAGCTTCAAGCTCAGTTCCAAGCTTCGTGTCTTTAGTGCTAGTCAGGATCACATCATCCTCTCTCTCTTGAAAAGGATTTGACCTCAAATCCATTTTATCTGCAAGAGAATAGATCAAATTAATACAATTATAATCAGAAAGGATTAGATAGATACCTCCATATTGGTTTTGGCTTGGCTTTGGCTTGTATGCTGAGTCTGGTGGCTCCTCTTTCATCAGCATGAAACAACTGACGTCTTGGGTCTCCTTCTGGTCCAGAACAGGTTGTATGAATCATTTGCCTCCGATTCCAGTTTTAGCTTTTGCAAGGTGCTTCAAGGTTGCTGTAAAACCTGTTTTTGACACTACTGACCAAGACAAGCGAATTATATATGTTTGATCACGGGGCAAAAGAACTTTGACATCAGGGATACTTACCTTAGTGTATACAAGCTCACTGTCTCTTGATCGTACTATGATTACTTGTTGGGGGTTGTAGTTTGATCTGAGCATAAGTAACGCATCTGGTGGTTCGTCTTTGAACATCAAACAAACTTTGACTATTTTTTATGCTTTTGGTATATGGATTCGAGTTGTAAGGGTTTAGATCCTTCTCGGTCTTATTTCTGGTCAGAAATGAAGAATATTGTTTCTCCATAAGTCCATTGCTTCTTTTTAGTACCTAAACCTGTCTCGGCATAATTTGAACAAAACAAGCGTATTATCCTTGTCATAGCAGTTTCAAAAACATAATAAATAGGTTTAGGGCTTTCTGCTCATGAACCATTTTTTGAACAACGTTCTGCTTAGATTTTCCTTGATCTGAAGCAATGATAACCATTGTGGATATTTCTTTTCTTTGGGCAGTGTGATCTTCTTTGGTTCCTAGACCTAATTCAGCATCTCTTGGGCAAGACAAGTGCATCAAACTTGTCAAGGAATTAATAAAAACACACTGGTCTAGAGTAAGATTTACATGAAAGATTGTTGTTTGAACAAATCTTTGTTCTGTTTTTAATTTCTCCTTGCTGTTTGGTTCTAGATTGAACTCGTGGTCTGGTTCTTTTCTTAAAACTCTCATGACTGATGTTACATCCATATTCACGGTATCTTTGTCATGTAAAGTTTTTCTTTGAACCTTGGTATCATCTTGCGTTGTATTCTGTTTAAACTCAGAATACAGGTTTTGCTTCTTTTCTTCAAGAAGAATTGAGTTCACATTTGGTTCTTCTTGCATCATGAGTAAACACATTAGTTTTATCAACAAAAAGGGGGTCTAGACACGTACCTTGTACACTGCTCATATGAGATTGTATGCGTGCCTCGGGTTTTGTTTTCTTAAGCAACATGGGGTGTATTATGTCTGCAGCTTGTTTCTTGTCCACTGCACGTTTCACTGTTGGTGGCTCTTCTCCTTTGGACGTGTGCTCTTTGATAATACATGTTTCAGCTATCTTTGACACAGACAAGTGCATCATACAAGCAGTAGATAACTTAGGTACCAATTTATCAAGACAAGAACTTATCTGAGCCATTATTTGATCAATGCTTGACTCTGGTTTTGTTGCGGTCTTACACAACGATTCATGGATGAGAACTTCATTCTTTCTCTTGATTTTCGAAAGACTACTATTCTGATTCGCTGGTGCATACTTATTCCTTAGTAGTTCTTTCAGTTCTCTCCATGTTGTGATAGTTGTCTCCTTGTAGAATCACCGGTCATCTGTATCTTGTAACCACCATCTATGAGCACTTCCCTTAAGTTGACTGATAACATAAGCAAGCCTCCTCTCTTTCAAGATGTGGTTGTAGTAGAACCAATCATCAATGGTTTTCTCCCACTCTAAATAGTTTTCTTTTCCTGAAAATGTATAGAGTTGAATTTCATTAGCAGGCTCATATTCAGGTTTAAAACGAACCTTAGGTTTGAGAGTGTGAGAAGCTTGATATGGTTTGCTTTGTGTTTTTTCTGGCTCCTTGGGTTTCAGCTCTTCAGGGCTGTTTTGCGAAGAACCACTATGATGAACATAGTATTTATCAGAAACTTCAACTCGGATCTGCCTATGTGGTTCTTTTTCTTTCTTTAGAGACCTCTCTTGATCCTTCCTATGACGTGCTCGTCTCTGCTCTTGAAGCTTCTGTCGAAATTCTTGCCTAAGAGTTTCCAGACCGGTTGCCATCATCTTCTTCATTTCAGCAGTAAGAGCTTCAAGAAGCAGTTTATTGTTCTGAGCATTACTTGCTTCTTCTTCCTTTTCTGTTCCAGGCATGTTTCTGGAATGAAAACACAAAATACCAGTAAAGAGTTCTACAGAAACAAACTCTTAAGAGAACAAATTACCTAGACTAAACAGATGCATTAGTGGCGATTTTCTGCAACAATTAACACTGGTTCAAAAATGGAAGATGAACAGCCATAACAAACCCAGAAAAAAAGTGTAGAACACGGATTTATGGTTTTGAATGAATAGATCTACAACTCTGGCAACTTAAAACTATGAAACAGAACGCTGAATATGACTAGACAAGTAAAAAAAAATAATTCGCAGGAGCAGATCTATGCAACCTATGGCTTGAAATGATCAGATCTAGAATATGAAGAGTTAAACACAAACCAAAAATCGCAGAAACACAAATCTACTCGCATAGAAGATGAACAGACTTTAAATGAAAGATATAGAACACTTAACTTGCAGATTGTCTGCTCTGATACCACTTAATAATATTCTCCTAGAATCGCCAATCTGAAGTTGAGAAAGGGGATAAGCCTTACTGCAATGAAGCCGTGAAGCTCTACTGACAAGGGATGTGGATTGAAGGATCGCACAAAGGCTACGGAAGACCTTTGATATACCAGATCGATTTCTTTGATATTACACACAAAGAAAATGAAATTGTTTGCTGGATATGACACACCGACAATGATATAACTTAAAGAGGTTTTTTCATAAAAATATAGATAAGTTCTGCAAAAGAAAGAACAGGAAATATAAAGAAGAAGACAAGTCTTCATGCAGACTGTCTTGGAAATAACAACTAAATTAAACAGATAAAAACTTCCTTTCTCTTCTTGGCTTCACTTGGACGAAAATTCATTGTTGGGCCTTGGTTTTGGGCCTTTGTTTCATCAAATAGGCAATTGTGAAGTGCAACAGCTACCTCATTAAAAACCTTGTCAAAAAAACCCAATGGGACAAAACTTGACAAGGGAAAAGAGTATAACTGCTACACATTTCCCATTGATGAAAACACTTAGCTTGAATCAAAAACTCGGGAGGTTTAGGATCATGTCTTCTCCATTGTGGCTTAAGCTTAACTCTAGCACGAGCTGCTTCCTTAGCTACGAGCTCTTCCTTCGCTACAAGCTTGTTTCTATCAGGTTCAAGCTTCATTCCTTTAGTTCCATCAGCTTTAAGCTCAGTTCCAAGCTTCATGTCTTTAGTGCTAGTCAGGATCACATCATCGGGGGCTAACTGTTGAGGTCGGTTTTCACCCTGACAAGATCAACAGTTAAACGGAATGGGCTTTCGCAGGGTTGAACAAGCTAGGAAGATTACCAAAGCCTTCCTGGGCCGAGCCGAAACTCTAGTGGACCGAGGCAAAACCCTACTGGGCCGAGGCAAAATTCGTCTAAAGGCCAAGGCGAGTGTCAGCACGCGCTGAGGCAATCGTCGCTGTAGGCCGAGGTAAGTGTCAGCACGCGCCGAGGCAATCGTTGCCGTGGGCTGAGGCGAGTGTCAGTATGCACCGGAGCAATCATCACCGTAGGCCGAGGCAAGTGTCAGCACGAGCCGAGGCAATCATCGCCATGGGCCAAGGCAAGTGTCAGCATTGGGCCGAACCGACAAATAGGGTCACGTAAAAGTTGGCCAAGGAAGAAAAGGAAACACAAGGCCAAGGAAGAAAAGGAAATATTCCGATATTCTCGTTCGGACGGTGTAATCCGAAGTCTATAAAAGAAGAAGAGGGCATTCGAGAAAAGGATCAACAATTTCACAGAGCAAAACACTTGACACTGTTCTTTAGGAAAATCTTGTATCAAAAGCATATCAAATCAGCAATAAAAACCATCTTTGGATCTCTTTTTCTGCAGTTCATACTTAGAAGTTTATGTTCCCTTAAAAGTCATACCAAGTTTAGTTGTGTTGTGCGAGTTTCGACCCCAACATAAAATTAGATGAATGCAGTCAAACTTAGTTATATGTTGCCAAAACATATATTGGAAATAATGTGAATACAGTCGAGATTAGTTATATGTTGTCAAAACATATAATGAAACAATCCCCAACGACACACCTCTGATTTTAGCGATATTTCACTTTATCAAAATAGAAGTTATCCAGCTTTATGTATCTTTTAGATCAAACATTGGTGGTCATGATGTGATCGAACGTGTTGAAGATCGTGGAGATGATGGTAAAAATTGTGGTGTCAAATATGAAGATTGTGGTATCAAAGAGACGTGTGGTGTCAAAAAAATGGTGTTGTGCATTTATGTGTTGAAAATTATGGCAAAAATTACGAAGAAGATTTTGGCGGCACGAGGCTGAAGTGGAGACTGTGAACCAGTCAAAGATGGTGATCTTTGAAACTCTGAGAGTGGTAATTAAGGTTGGCGACATATTTGATGATAAATCTGTATTAATTAGGCAATTACTCAAACTCATAGTGTTACAAAGGTTTGATTTCAAAATCAAGAGATCGAGGAAGGCTTTATTTGTTGCGTTTTTTTGTTCCCAATTGTTCATGGATGCTTCGTGCAGCTCGTAAATCAAATTCAACTTCAGAATTTATCGTCGAAAATATATAGAAGTACATACATGCTCTTTTGTCTATAGTTATTATCCTCATCGATAGGCTAATGCAAAATGTATTGGGAAAATGTATGTTGATGAATTTAGTGGTGGTAGTGATCTTAGAGCAATTACGCCTATACATACAATGGAATGTATGAAGGCAGTACATGGTACTTAAATAGGCTATACGAAGGCACATAGTGCGTTGGCATATGCATGAGAGATGGTCAGAGGCACTCCTGAGAGTTGTTATCATGAGTTATTTATCTATCTACACAAAATAAAGAAGGCCAATCTGGGTACAATTACAAATCTTGAACGTGACGAAGAAGATATGTTTACGTATTTGTTCATTGCTTTTAATGTTTGCATACAAGGATTTGAGTTCTTGTGGAAGGTTATTGTGGTAGATGGAACACATCTAACTGGGAAGTTTAAATGTGTTATGCTAGTAGCTGCAAGCCCGAATGGTAATTTTAATGGTGTGCTAAAGGAAGAAAGAAATTTTTATGTCTGTTAGAAGGAAGTTGTCAAGATAGTTTGCGAAAAGGTGAGACAACGCTGAATCACTCAAAATGAATATATCCCAAAATGTTGAACTATTGTTGCATCAAAGAAACTGGAACTTAATTTTTTTACTATTCAACATATTAATTCACAGTGTTGCCAAGTTACCGGTGGAACATTTGATTGTGTCGTTAACCTAGAAGAGGTATGAAATCCTTTCAAAATAGTTGTTTTACACTTGTGATCTAGTCTTTCAAAATGTTTGCCTTAGATATGTCAGTCTGTTGCATAGTCTGCTTTACGTATGCATACTAAATATACATCATATTTTACCGGTTTTGCGTATAGTTTTTATAGGGGTTTATTAAGTATTTCTTTTGGTTTTGGAATTTTATTGGTATTTTCAGTATTTTGTAGTTTTTATATTCTTTACAGAAAATTATGATAAATTGGACGAAAAATATGAAGACCTTTCCACCGTTGGATAATGCTCATGTTTGGATACAAGATAGGCGTGGATGTTACCTTTCATCCCCAAGTAGATTGAAGCAAATCCAATGGTTGGATCTAAAGATATCTCCATTTACATGAGACTGGTCATTCTGGCTATGAGATGAAGTAAGCAGAGGAAGAAGAAGTTGATTGGCCGATCCACTCAAGGTGATCGATCGATCATTGATCACTTGAAGTCCCTGCCCCAAAAACCAAAGGCAATTGATCGACCAGCACATGACTAATCGATCAATCAGCCTTGTAAAATTTAAGGAAATTTTGAGTTTATCAGAAAGCTTCCTAAATCTTCAAAGAATATACTCTAGCCGACTTATACCAATATAAAAGCATATAGAGCGGCCATGAAATCAGATAGCCACCATCACCATAGATATACTTTTCCTGAAGGAGAGCCTTACGCTCAAACTCCATATTTTTAGGAGTTTTCTTCAGTTTTCACGTATTGTTTCAAGGGCGACGATTTCGGATCTTTGTATCAGTAGAGAGAAGTTTTCTAAACCCTCTTTCTTTATGAGATCTATTTATTCTACTGCAATTATGGTTTCTTTAATCATGTTTTAGAAATTTATTGGTTGGGTTTAAGGGTTTTCGAAGGGGATGTATTGCTTATAAATCCATAAGCCATTGATGGGTTTAACCAATCTTTAATCAATGCCTAGAACTTCTTGTTTCAGAGGGCGAATACATTAAACTCAGTCAAAGAAATATTTATTTATTTTAACTAGATTTTTAAAACTTGTAATTAGCAATTTCTATTATCATCTCCAAGGACATTCGGAATTTCATATCGGATGACATCTTTTTTGTTAGGGATAGTAATAAGAATCGTTTTTTTTATATCATCGAACCCATATTTGCCCAATGGATACAATCTGCTCATGGGAAAACTTCTTATGGATTTTTAGAAGGATTTTTTTGTCTATGCTTTTGTCTACTTCATGTTGCTTGTTTGGCCAACTCGTGACTGATTTTAGATTGGTTATTACTTGCACACTACTTGATTAACCGATTTGACCTAGCGTTAGATGAACTTTGCTCCATAACCTGCGAGAATTAAGTTGTTGAGTCAAGTTAACATAACGAATATTGATCTGAATTATTGCATGTTTAACTACTTAATTTCCTGCGAGAGTTGAGTAATTTAAGTTGTTTAGAAATAGTTAGTCATCGCTACGAGAGTAGGTTAATTATGATAACAAGTGAATTTAAGTTTGGAATACTCCGCTGAATTTACCTGCCTACCACCTAAACAAATCGATCTATACACCCTAGAGAATTCTCTGATGCCAAAAAATCAGTTTATTGATTTCTTATCGTTTGATTATTTGCTTTTTACTTATCTTCATCCTAGTTTCAGTGAAAAGACAAACTCTTCTTTTATTTTGCTTCTCTAAAATGATTTATAGTGTAGTCTTTCAGTCTTCAATGGATTTGACCCCTAACTACTATTGCGTTTACTGTGCATTTGCAGGAATATTCAGGGATTAAAACTCTGAGCACATCATGTTATAGCGCCATTGCAGGGGACTGATATTGTTGCCTATAATTTTAAGACAATAGCTTAGTCTAAGATTTGTTTTTATTTTGCTTTTTAATTTTCTTTTTCTTTGTCTATTTTTATGTGTTTCAAGTATTGCACCTGAGAAAGAATATGCATTTTCGATGTGAGAATGACTCACTATTCATCCCTTTGAGTACTTCAGGGATAAAGACATGGCTAGAAACCAATCTTAATTTCCACAAGAATCTCATAGTGGTATGTAAGTGCACAACAAAGAAACAATACTGAGGGGTTGAATCCACTAGTGACCAAATAATCACACTCCGAATTTATGAGATTTGAGTTAAGTTAAACAGAAAATATGGGTGTTTGTTATGGGTTGTGAATAATGACAAAAATATCAATAAATAAACTTAAAAGCAAGTAAATAATGATAAAATTTTAGTATTGAAAGTTCTAGGCATCAAAGAATTTGCAAGTTATCATGGATCAAATAAATCAAATGAATTAAACAAGATAAATTCGATAGATTTGTTCTAGAACTCAAATCATGAATGGATAATTAACCTAATTTTGCACAGCCAATTACTCTGGCTAAAACAACTAACTTACATAACTCTCAAAGGTAATCAAGCAGTTAAACATGCATAAATAGTCCAAGTTCGATATGTTCACAAAGCTTCATAGTTCTACACCTGCAGATTATGACGTTTTGCTCATCCAAATTGGTTCATGTAATTAAACAACACTTTCAATGAGTTTATTAACTTAGGAGCATTCGCTATATGGTCAATCAAGCAATAAAAAATAAACACAAATTTAGATGAAGAACTCTATATATAATCTCAAATCTAGCAACCTAACGATCAATCCATGAATCCCCTTTAAAACCCTTAAACCCAACAAGGAAATTACTCAATCCTGCTCAAGGACATTAAACACATAGATAAAGAGAGATTTATATTCATAAAACTTAATAAGAAACATGAGGGTTCATAAAACTTCTGTATATGGAGATATAAATGCGAGATCTTCTCCCTTGAAATTCTTGAATAAAAAACTATGAAGAACAAAAAAGGGGCACGAAATCTTCTAAGAGAGGTGGCTGTTGTATTTATGTTTAGTGATATGTTGTGGCTTATGGCTAACAAGAGGCTAAAAACAAGTATATATAGGCCTATGGTCAATTAAGGTTAAGTTTAGGACAAAAAAAGAAATTCAGGTTCGGAGAGATTTGCACTGGACGGAGGCATCGTTGATAACTGTGACCGATGGGGGAACATCGGACATCAAAGTTAAAGGCCATGTGACCGATGCTGGCTCCTTTGATGCATATGTTTCTTCTGCGAGCCAGACTGATATGTCCTCAGTAAATCGGGTGTAACTCTTCAACCACTGCTTTAAATGACTTCAAATCACTTTCATATGAAAGGTAACTCAAAAATATATCTTGTAACTAAATTTCATCAAATTTCAAGTTCGGGAAGACTTCCAACTATGGGTAAACTTCTGATGCTCAGTGTAGTCCAACTTGAAAGAATCCATATTTTGAGAGGTTTGCGACTTGGATGATGATTTTGAGTTGGGAAAATGGATTTGACATGATATGCACCTCCTTTGCTCCCCTTTACATCATTTTTGATGATTTTTCCTGTAAAGACCAAAAACACTACAAATACAAGAAAACTACTTCTAAAAGCATAAAACTGAATAAAAATACTATGATAATATATTAAAAATGGTAATAAAAACCATTAAATATAGAGAATATCAACTTCCCCAAATTTAAACGTTTGCTTGTCCTCAAGGAAAACAAAGAATCAAAGAATAGAAAAGAGGTTTAAAAAATGCGAGAACTCACATATCCTTGGGATCATAGCCTCGAAATTTTAACATGTAACAAAGTAAGCTCAGAGACATACTCCCACCATGACTTTCGCAAGTATTTTCCATACTCTGAATCCCAAACCTGAAAAAAATTCAACTGCACATCATTTGACTCTCTACATACATTAAGTTTGTGTGAATTTTCTCATCAAATGATATCATTCAGGGTAGATGGTGCTAGGAGTTTAAAGGCTATTTAAGTGGTGAGGTTAAGATTTTTTATGGTTACAAGACGCTCAGGAGGATGCAAGATATTATGCAAAATTGTAAGAGAGAATGGATTTGTTTGTGTCCATAGTTTTCCAATCACCGATGCCTAATTCTCCTAGACTTAGATTTTTCTCTGGAAATCACTGTGAATCGCTCAAACTCTCTAAAATATCCATGGCATTCCTTAAGATTTTTCTTGGTCATGAGACTCTTTTTATAGACGATGTTCGTTTCTCTTTAATTTTTTTCTTATTATAATTTTTATTAAGGGGGAAACAGTCTTTTAATATGAGTCATTATAGGCACAAAAGTTTACCATTATTTTGTGAATCCCAAGGAGAAGCCAAGCTCTCGAATCTTATCATAGCACTCCACTAGGTTTTATCAATCCTTGCATCTATAGTGGTTGGAAAGCTACATCGTTAATTTTTTCTCCGACATTTTGCACATATCTGCACATATGACAATGAAAACAAGAGTGCATGAAGTCTGAAAAGAATTAAGGGTTAAAAGTGGGGTTCCAAGTAAAAATGAGCTGGCCATTCAGGATCAACAGATAGTGGTAAAAAGAATAAGAAGTCTTGAATGTGTGATTCGTTTTCCTGAGCTAGCACCTTTAATGAGAAAAAATTAGTCAGGTTAGTAGTCCAATAGAGTCGAGTCAAAATCAGTTCAGTAAGATAAATGCAAGATGAAATTTTCTGCGGAAAGTTTAGTCATGGGGTTTCTAAATCGTCTTTCTTAAACAAAACATGCCATAATGGTTATTAAGTGGCGTAATATAAGCATTTGTTCCTAGAAAATTTCATAATTTCCAACTAAATTTTGGCTCAATAAAACGACTCAAGAAAATAAAAGAAATAAAAAGACTAAAAACAAAAAGACCAAACACGAACAAAAGTGTCGGTGTGAAAGCAACTCAAATTAAGGGAGTATAACCTTAAAAGAAAAATAAAAATTGAAATTGAAAGATAAAAACAATCTCTTGATTTTGCTCGATCCAGGGGCTATGTGACTTGGCTAAAGTGTTATTTAGGTCCTACTGCTGTGTGAAACTTTAATCTCCATTGCTGGTTCAACTTAGTTTGGTATTTGGTCTAGATTTTGATGACTTGGTTGACTGGATAAGGCCCGTGGGACCATAAGTCATACCGTGAATAATACCTCGAACTATATTGAAAATTTGCCGACCTAGATGGCAATTTATGTCAGCTCGTGAAGTTTGAGCTTTTGCTCGGACGAATTGGTTTATGGGTCGTGAGCATGCTATCAAAGTTAAGAACCTAGCAAAATTTATATAAGAATCAAGTGAAATCACATAGTGCATAAATTGGGAAATTAAATGCATTAGGGAAGATAACATACATTTGGTTTTAGGGTGAAGAGTAAAACAAATGAATTTATTTTCAAAAGTTCACTTAAAACCAAGTTTAATTCACCAAAACTCTAAAATATGGAAATTCATGTGTTTGGAGATTAAAAACTCTTTCAAAAGTAAATAAATGAAGTAAATATAGTTTTTTGTGAACTCCATTTGAAAATCCAATTTTTGTATTTTGGTTGGTTAAAAATAGGTTATTACCGGTTTAGGTTCGGTTTGGTTCGAGTCGGATAGGAAAACTTACCTTTAGGGTCGGGTGAGGTGAGGCATCGGTCATGGTCCATGATTGATACCGGTGACCGATGGTGGATCAAGTCTGAATCGGTGGAGTGGGTTTTGGAAATTCTGACCATGGGACGTATGGTTTGGTCGATGTTGGGATGAGTTGACGGTCGAGAGATGGTCATCATCTATGTTGAGAGAAGCTCGACCACGGATCGTGGGACTGAGTCGAGTAAAAGTTGACTTTGCATCTTGGTCGAGCATCGGTCAGATTTTCCGACTGGTGCCCGTGACCGATACTCGACCTGGGTTGAGAATTATTGGGTCGAGGATGCATCGGTTACAAATGCATCAGTACAAGACATGGGATGTCCATGACCGATGTTGGTCCATCGGGCAGGCTTTAGCCAGTGCCCATGACCCGTGCAATCCCATTTTTTCATAAAATCCTAAAAATAAAAATCCAATAGTTAAGTATAAAATCAAATCCTAAAAATTAAAAATAAAATTTAAAACTCAAAATAAAACCAAATTGTAGGCCAACCTGTAGCAGGAACTACTCCAGCATTATCCTCTTTAAACACTCCAAATAACGGATATGAGGCATTCAAAACTAGATGGGAAAGAACTTTCTTATACATAGTATTTGCTTGCCTTCTCCTTTTGCCTCATTTATCTTCCTATGGTACAAAGGGCATATGTCTATCTCATGAGTTAACCTTTGACACATATATCATCTCTTCTGGACTCTCTCGTAATCATAGAGGATTGGAACCACTCTCG
>OVBL01000153.1:0-131640 GCA_900406555.1 Pseudoturritis turrita | reverse complement strand
ATTTTCGGAGAAATGAAGTGGAGAACAAATGAGAAGTATCACGGATTATATAGGCAAATGGTGACGTCATTCGCCTCGGGAACCAGCAAAAACGTTTGCACTCCCCGATAAAGGTGTCAAGGCAACAAAATCCCGAACTGAGTTTGCCTAGGAACTGAACCAGCAATACTACAAAGGAATGGTTCGGGATCGTCATCAAAAAGGACAGTTCGGGACGACCACGAGAATCGTTGATCTCACTCGACCACTTACAGCTCGGCACTAACATTACTGATACTGCCAAGCTGGGGGGCTAACTGTTGGGGTCAGATTTCACCCCTTGAGAATCAACGATTAAAAATGACTAAGTATGAAAAGGTGCTAGCAGCTAGATCCCTAACCATGAAGTTGGATCGGGTACCCCGAGCTGTGAGTGGGATCGGGATCCCTAACCGTGAGTTGGATCGGGATCCCTAACCAAGAAATTGGATCGGGTACCCCGAACTGTGAGTGGGATCGGGATCCCTAACCGTGAGAAGTTGGATCGGGATCCCTAACCGAGAAGTTGGATCGGGTACCCCGAACTGTGAGTGGGATCGGGATCTCTGACCGCGAGAAGTTGGATTGGGATCCCTAACCATGAAGTTGGATCGGGTACCCTGATCCGTGACAAGTTGGATCGGGACCCCTAACTGTGACAAGTTGGATCGGGACCCCCGATCCGTGACGAGGTGGACTGGGATCCCTAACTATGAAGACAAGTTGGATCAGGATCCCGAACCGTGACAAGGAGGTGGATCGAGGTCCCTAACTGTGGAGGGAGAGTTGGATCGGGGGCGCGTACCCACAGCGAAGAAGCTCGGACGTATACCCCGATCCATGGCGCGACAGACGGATCGGGGGTCACGACCCACAGCAAAGAAGCTCGGACGTATACCCCGATCCATGGCGCGACAGACAGATCGGGGTCACGACCCACAGCGAAGAAGCTCGGATGTATACCCCGATCCATGGTGCGACAGACAGATCGGGGTCATGACCCACAGCGAAGAAGCTCGGACGTATACCCCGATCCATGGTGCGACAGACGGATCGGGGGTCACGACCCACAGCGAAGAAGCTCGGACGTATACCCCGATCCATGGCACGACAGACGGATCGGGGGTCACGACCCATAGTACGTCACCCGAGCCGTGAACCATGGCATCACCCGAGCCGTGAACCATGGCGTCACCCTAACCGTGAACCATGGTGTCACCCGAGCCGTGAACCATGGCGTCACCCGAACTGTGAACCACGGTGTCACCCGAGCCGTGAGCCATGGCCTCACCCGAACCGTGAACCGTGGTGTCACCCGAGCCATGATGGCGTTACCCGAGCCGTGAACCATGGTTAGAGAATGGGCCGAGACAACGAGCCCACAGATTAAAGCCCACAAAAGAGATGACAAAGACAGCCCATGAATCGAAGCCCATGACGATGACAGGCTTTGCTAAAAGGAAATCCCGAAGAATTAGGAAATCTTCCTTATCTCTTTGGATACTAACTTAGCCGACTTAACTTAGTATATATACTCATGTAAACCCTAAGAAAAGGGGATCCGCAATTTACCTAGCAAAACTCTGTACTTTTGCTCTGACACAAAAAGCTTTCTAAGCAGCTTAAATAACACCAACTTTGGATCTCTGTTTGTGTTTTTTGGTGGTTTTTACTCAGAAGTTTCAGATCTCGCTAAAAGACAACGAATTCAATTGGCGTGGATTTATATTCCCACATCCCTCGAGGAGTAATTTGGCTCGGCGCTAATCCATGTTTGGACAGAAAGCGGATGATCAATCCGGGAATGGGACACCAAAGCAGACATTGGTTAAAAAAACTCTCATAGAGAGTGAAATGCCCAGGCGGTGGAGATTCGGCTCGGTCTGTTGAGGTAGAAACAACCAGATCAACATCCTCTGAAATATTGAATCGATGCCTCAATGCCTCCAACGATTCAGCGGTACACAAAGACGAACCAGGTGGGTCAGGTCATCTGTTAGGAGCTTTCCTCTTAGGTTTACGTCTCGTCGATGTGCTAGCTTGGTGGCTCGCAAACACTCTCCAACCGCATCTTTTCTGCCTCGTCAAGAATATATTCTTCTGGTTCGGCTTTGAACTCTTCAAGAGCTTTTTGAATCAAGTTTGCCTCGGCTTTCGCCTCGGCATCAAAAGCCTCATCAACCAAAGATGGAACAATAATCTGTAGTTGACCCAGCGGAGAATTAGGCTCGACTGGCTCGGTAACTTGAGGAGACGACACCATTTTACGACCAAGCAGTGAAGCAGAATTCGCCAAACCAACAGAATCTTCCAGCTCGGCGGTATGAGACATCAAAGATTTTGGCTCGGGAAGACGTTGGTTACTTAGCAAAAAATTGAAGAATTTCGGCTCGGAAGCACGCTGACACTTAGCAGAAACGGGAGGAATTTTTGGCTCGGAGACACGGAAAATCACACTCGCCGGTTGACTTTGAAGATGGATCAGAAAATGTAAGGGCTCTCCGGATGAGCTTGAAGATGGATCAGAAAATGCAAAGGCTCGCCGGATAGGTTTGAAGATGGATCGGATAAATCAAAGAACCGTCGAGCCACGTTTGAAGATGGGTCGGAAAATTCAAAGGTTCGGCGGCGGAAGTGAAGAAGTGATAAACACCTAGCCAAAAACTTAAACAAAAAGGAGAGAAAAGAAGAGAGAGAAGAGAGCTACCTCATTTTTATAAATGTGGAGAAATGGGTTATGAGGAGTGAGACAAGGATCTGAATTTATAAACGCTTAAAAGCACAGCGCGTGACACCACGCGACCTTGGGAACATGCGAAAACGGTTGCAGTTTCCAATAAAGTTATGGTTGTGACAAGAATACTCCATCATCGAGCCAATACTATATCCGAGCCACAAAAAACACTCAGCAAAATGGCTTGGTAGCATATTGCAATGGTTCGGCAGTCAGATAACTCAGGGTTATGGTAATGATAGTTGCCGAGGTAACTCATAATAATGTCAAAAACCAAATACGGCTCGGCAACATGACAGCCTGAAGTAACGTCGCGAGCCAAAATGGCTCGGTAATGCAAGTGACAAGATGGATCGGCAGCATGTCAAGAAGTTGGCTCGGCGACAAGATACTCCAGGTGTGGCTCGGTGATAAACACCTCGGCATGTGTTGTCCCATATTCGGTAAAATCAAGCAAGATACCGAGCCAAGAAAGCATGCCTCGGCCACATGAGGATACGGCTTCAGTAACACTATCAGTCTGGCTCGGCATATATCAACGCCGAATGACAGCTTCACCGCAAATTTGGCTCGGTAGCCCAAAGACAGTTGATCTCGATCTCGACTTTTCACCTCGTTACTATTATCAATAATATTACCGAGCTGGGGGCTAACTGTTGGGATCGATTTTCACCCCATCAAGATCAACGGTTAAAAATACTAAGTGTGGATGGAAAGCCTAGCCAAATGAATGGAAAGCCTAGCCAAACAAGCACAGGTTTCTGGTTGGACGACAAGCCGTAACCCCTGATTCTTCATCAGGGAGTAGTGATGATGAGCCGACATGCTCGGCGAGAAGACGGCTCGGCAGCATGTCAAATTAAGTTGGCTCGGTGACATGATACGCCAGTGTTGGCTCGGCAACATGACACGCCAGTGTTGGCTCGGCGACATGACACGCCAGTGTTGGCTCGGTGACATGACACGCAAGTGCTGGCAAACCAGCAAACAGTGACGAACCAACATGTTGGCGAACCAGCAAATGGTGACGAGCCAACATGTTGGCAGACCAGCAAACGGTGACGAGTAGACATGATGGCAAACTGAAAAACGGTGACGAGCCAACATGTTGGCGGACCAACAAACGGTGATGAGCCAACATGTTGGAAAACCGACAAACGGTGATGAGCCAACATGTTGGAAAACCGACAAATGGTGACGAGCCAACATGTTAGCAAACCGATAAACGGTGACGAGCCAACATGTTGGCAGACCAAGAAACGGTGACGAGCCAACATGCTGGCGAACCAGCATGCAGTGACGAGCCAAAGAACTGACGAGCCAACTCCCTGGCTCGACATCAAGGAGACATAGGCGACGAGCCAGCCCACCGATGACCCAATAAGGCAACAAGCCCAACATCTTGATGGGACGAGGCAACGTGCCACAAGACAGTGGTGGGCCGAAGCAACGAGGCAAAGAAAGAAGCCCACGAATTTCCACCGCCTTAGAGGAAACCGGGAAGAAAGGAAGTCCCGAAGAATAAGGGAGTTTTCCTTTATCATTTAGGAAAAGGCCTAGTTGACTTATTTTTGTATAAATAGACATGAACACCTTTGAAAAAAGGGAAGAGCAATTTTACCTAGCAAAACACTTGTTGTTGGGGCCGGTTTTCACCTCATCGAGATCAACTGCTGATAAGACTAAGTATGGAGAAAAGGCTAGCCAAGCAAGGACAAACTCTTGGCTCGGCGGCAGAAGCAAGCACTGATTTGGCTGGGCGACGAGCCAACATCTTGGCTAGGAAGTGAGGAGGAATGATGACGATCCAACATCTTGGCTAGGAAGTAAGGAGGAATAATGACGAGCCAACATCTTGGCTAGGAAGTGAGGAGGAATGATGACGAGCCAACATCTTGGCTAGGAAGTAAGGAGGAATGATGACGAGCCAACATCTTGGCTAGGAAGTAAGGAGGAATAATGACGAGCCAACATCTTGGCTAGGCAGTGGAAGAAGCAGGAGACGAGCCAACACTTGGCTCGGTAACAAAGGAGAAAGGGGTGACGAGCCAACATCTTGGCTCGATAGCAAGACGAAGTAGGAGACGAGCCGACACTTGGCTCAGTAGCAAGGAGAAAGGAGTAACGAGCCAACACCTTGGCAAACCGAAGAACGGTGATGAGCCAACATGTTGGCAAACCAACGAACGGTGATGAGCCAACATGTTGGCAAACCAACAAACGGTGATGAGCCAACATGTCGGCAAATCAATCCTCTGGCTCGGTATTGGGAGTAGTGGGCAGGACAAGCGACGAGTCAACTCGCCGACGACCCAGTGAAGCAACGAGCTCAATATCTTATTGGGACGAGGCAACGGGCCACAAGGGTTTGGTTGGGCTAAAGTAGCAAGTAAGAAGCCACATCCGAACCAACCAAAAAAGAGGAAATTCCGAAGAGTAAGGAAGTTTTCCTTATTCCTTTAGAAAAAAGGCCTAGCCGACTTGTTTTCGTATAAATAGACATATACCCCTTTGAGAAAAGGGATCCAAAAATTGACCTAGCTAAACACTTATTACTTTAAAAACAGCTTAAAAAAAAATCTCCATCTTTGGATCTCCGTTTCTTGGTTTCTTTACATTGAAGTTTGTCGAATCCCTAAATCTCTTTACTAGTTTTTGATTGTGCGAGTTTTGACTCCCACAATTTGGCGCCGTTTGTGGGGATTTCTAAACTTTCTGACACCAAAGAACCACCGAATACGAGATTTGAAACGATGACTACCGACGGAGATCGAAGTGGTGACGTTGCAAGCAACATTGGCGTCGATCTTCTTGGAACAGGAACCAATCTGCCTCTGGCGAATACGGAAGGAACGTCCGAAACTCTGATAGAGTTGAGAAACATGATGACCACGTTACTGAAGAGGGCCGAGGAGCAGGAAAAGCTGAACAGCTCGCTGACGGAGAGAATTGAGACACTGGCAACAAAGAGACGAGCCAGAAACACACGATTCGGAGGCATGGGTTCGGCGGTGAACCCACCTGTCAGTGGAATCACCAGATGGCTTGGCTTAAACCCGATGGCCCTGGATTTTTCAACACCACGAGATGTACCAAGGACGCTGGGAGGATTGCCACCACCGTATCCCATCAAAGAGCGTACACCCGCGGCAACCAGGTCAAGTATCACCGAGCCACCTCAACTGATTCACGAAGCAAGAGAAGCCAGCGGTGGGTACGACCAACACACCAATCATGGTTCGGCTGCAACGATCGTCCTTGACAAAGAGGGCTACGTGGAAGGAGATCACAATACGGAGAATCCCGATGACGAAGGGTTTGCGCCAATGCTGACACAAGTCCGAGCTAGCGAAGGCAACATCGATCCGAACCGAGCCAGGAGCTTAGCAGAAGAGGAAGAAAATCTCTTGTGGGTACGACAGGCACAATACACTGACGAGCCGAGGACAACGAGCCGAGCCCAGAGAGAAGAGTTGGACGAAATCCGAGCCTCATTGATTCGAGCCACTGCTGAGATGAAAGTCGTCCGATCCCAGGTGCACAAGGCAACCAGTAAAGTCCCAGAGATTGACCGCGTATTGGAAGAAGCGCACAATACACCGGTTACAGCCCGAATTACCAAGGCAAGGGTCTTCGACCCAGGAAAGATCAAAGTCCCAGTCTACGAAGGGACAACCGACCCAAAGGAACACATAACGGCATTTATCATAGCAATGGGCCGAGCCAATTTTAGAGAAAAGGAGAGAGATGCCGGTTTCTGCTTGGTATTTGTGGAACATCTAAAGGGTGCAGCCCTCCAATGGTTTTCAAGATTAGAGCGGAACTCCATTGATGATTTCCAGCAGCTGTCTGCCGCCTTCTTGAAGCATTACTCCATGTTTATGGATCGAGGAGCCTCAGATGCCGACCTATGGACATTGACTCAAGGGCCTACGGAGATATTGCGAAGCTTCATAGGGAGATTCAAAGCAGTGATGTCAAAAGTTGAAGACGACGCACTGCACCGAGCCTCAGATTTCATAGTCAACGAAGAAGAGATGAAGGCTTTGTCTCAGAAATA
The DNA here is from genome assembly GCA_900406555.1 of Pseudoturritis turrita. Lineage (NCBI taxonomy): Eukaryota > Viridiplantae > Streptophyta > Magnoliopsida > Brassicales > Brassicaceae > Pseudoturritis > Pseudoturritis turrita. The sequence goes on along the minus strand of OVBL01000153.1, from coordinate 124,828 downwards.
TGGAGCCGCCAATGCGACGAACCGTTCTTTCCAAATCCCGAGCCAACCTCCTCATAAGAAGAGTATTCAAGGAAACGGGTATGTACACCATGAGAAACCTAATTTTGGAGGAGCCCACAACTACCAGGTGGGAACGAGCCGAGGCAAAACACCCTGGAACACCTGGACACGGAGTCAAAGTTCGTACGACGAAAAAGCTTACTGCAAATTTCATCACAGGCACGGTCATTCAACTGCCAACTGCCGAACCTTGGGAATGAAGCTTGCGGCAAAGCTGGTAGCCGGAGAACTCGGTAGCGCAGTCAGCTTAAAGGACTTCGAGCAAGAAGGCGAAAAAGATCAGCCGAACCAGACAAGTCAAAATGATGATACACCCAAGCGAGGAAGACGAGATGACGAGGCAGCGTAGTCAGGTTCTCGAAGAAGAATAAATATGATAATGGGTGGATCACAATACTCTTCAGACACGGTGTCTTCAATCAAAGCTTTCCAGCGGCGAGCCGATGCGAGTGTAAACTGGTCAGCGCCCTCCAAACTCCCCAACGATGGTATCTCGTTCGAAGAAAGGGAAACCACCGGCATCGACCGACCACATAATGACCCCCTCGTGATAGAATTGATCGTTGATGATTGCGACGTCGCCCGAGTTCTGATAGACACAGGAAGCTCCGTAGATGTGATCTTCCGGGAGACTCTCAGAAGGATGAACATAGACCTGGACAAAATCCCAGCCGCACCGAAGCCTTTAACTGGATTCTCGGAAGAGACGACCATGACCCTTGGAACAATAAAACTCCATGTCCGAGCTGAATAGGTAACCAAGATAGTGGACTTTTCGGTTGCAGATCATCCTGCGATCTACAATGTTATCATGGGCACACCCTGGATAAACTCGATGCGAGCTGTACCATCGACCTATCACCTCTGCATCAAATTTCCGACCCCTGGGGGAATCAAAACAATTTGGGGAAACCAAAAGGAATCCCGCATTTGTTTCCTAGCCGAACACAAACTTAGGAAGCCCGTCACAGAAACCACCACCAGGAGAAAGAAGATGAAGACTGACAGGGAACCCGAGAAGGAGTTGGCAAAACTCTTATAGCAATTACAGATCACGGAGGATCGCGAGAGGGAAAGCAAACCAACTTGCGACCCCGTCGTCTCGGTGAACATAGATGGCAATCACCCAGAACGCTGTGTCAAAATAGGGGCCGAGCTGAAAGATCCGATAAGGGGAGAGCTGATTTCGTTCCTTAAAAGGAACCTACACACCTTCGCATGGGAAGCTGAAGATATGCCCGGCATCAGCATCAACGTAACATGCCACGAGCTGCATGTGGACCCAACCTTTAAACCCGTCAAACAGAAAAGGTGAAAACTTGGTCCGGACAGAGCACAAGCAGTGAATGACGAGGTGGAACGATTACTACGTGTGGGATCAATAGTCGAAGCAAAGTATCCAGACTGGCTCGCTAACCCTGTGGTGGTTAAGAAGAAAAATGGGAAATGGCGTGTATGCGTGGACTTCACCGACCTGAACAAAGCCTGCCCCAAAGACAGCTTTCCGCTACCACATATTGATCGATTGGTGGAAGCGACAGCAGGCAACAAACTCCTTTCATTTATGGATGCTTTCTCCGGATACAACCAAATCCTAATGAACCCTGACGATCAAGAGAAGACGGCATTCATCACAGACCGCGGGATATACTGCTACAAAGTCATGCCGTTCGGTGTCAAAAATGCTGGAGCCACGTACCAGCGATTAGTAAACCGAATGTTTGCTGGCCAACTGGGGAAGACAATGGAAGTATACATAGACGACATGCTGGTGAAGTCTTTAGAGGAGGAGGATCACGTAGCTCACCTAGAAGAATGTTTCAAGCAACTGAATCTGCATAACATGAAACTGAACCCAACCAAGTGCAGATTCGCGGTCACGTCTGGAGAATTCCTTGGATATCTGGTCACCCACCGTGGAATTGAAGCCAATCCGAAGCAGATTGATGCACTCATACAGATGGTGTCACCGAAGACAAAGCGCGAAGTCCAGAGGCTGACGGGACGGGTCACCGCGCTGAATCGTTTCATCTCTCGGTCAACTGATAAATGTTTGCCTTTCTACGATACGCTACGTGGAAACAAGAAGTTTGAATGGACAGAAAAATGCGAACAGGCGTTTCAGCAGTTGAAAGAGTACCTGGCCAGCCCTCCAGTACTTATGAAACCGGTGGAAGGCGAGCCACTGTTTCTATACACGGCCATTTCGGCCACGGCGGTAAGTGGTGTACTCATTAGGGAAGAGCACAGTGAGCAGAAGCCAATTTTCTATGTTAGTCAAACTCTCACTGACGCTGAAACACGGTATCCACAGATGGAGAAGCTGGCATTGTCTGTGGTAGTGTCCGCTCGAAAACTGAGACCATACTTCCAGTCACATTCGATTGTGGTTTTGACTACCTTCCAACTGCGATCCATCTTGCATAGCCCTAGCCAGTCTGGGAGATTGGCAAAGTGGGCAATAGAGCTGAGTGAATATGACATCGAATATCGAAGCAGAACCTGCGCAAAATCTCAAGTCCTAGCCGACTTTTTGATAGAACTCCCAGAAGAAGTGATAGAAGAGCCGTCTCCGAACATAATATGGAGGCTTCACGCAGATGGATCATCATCAAAACAAGGATCCGGAGTGGGAATACGGTTAACCTCTCCAATAGGCGAAATCCTCAAGCAGTCATTCCGCCTGGGTTTTCGTGCATCCAATAACGATGCAGAATACGAAGCCTTGATAGCTGGAATGAGACTTGCTCTTCGACTCAAGGTTTTGCACATCCACACCTACTACGATTCACAGCTGGTGGTCAACCAAGTTAGTGGCGAGTACACAGCCAGAGACGACCGAATGGAAGCTTATCTAAAGATTGTCAAAACACTGGCTGCACAGTTCGAAGAGTTCACATTAACACGGATACCACGCGGGGAAAACACTTCGGCAGATGCGCTAGCAGCACTCGCATCCACCTCCGATCCGGATTTGAAAAGAATAATCCTAGTGGAATTTATCAAAAACCCAAGCATCAGCCTCTCTGGCACCGTGAACGCGGTCACTCGCTCCCAAACAGCCGTTTGAGCCGAAAGAATATCTGGGCCAAGTCTTACAGAAAAGGGCAGCACCGACACCACCAATCTAGATGACCAGAACATGACACCATCGGTGGAGGACAAGGTAATTGAGATAGAGGAAGAACCTGAAACGGAGCCTCCGGCCGAAGATGTAGCAGTGGAAATGGAGGAAGACCCACAACAAACAGAAACGAACTACGGATGCGACAAAGAATGGATGGGAGCAATTCGCGTATCCATTATGGACGGCGAGACACCATCAGATAAGTGGGCTGCTAGAAAACTCAGAGCTCAAGCTGCTCGATATGTTCTCTTAGATGGAAACGTCTTCAAGTGGAGATTCTCAGGACCACTGATGGCTTGCGTCGAAGGCACCGAAGTGAGAAACATCATGGAAGAGGTCCATAGTGGCTCGTGTGGCAATCACTCCGGCGGAAGAGCCTTGGCGGTCAAGATCAAGCGTCATGGCTACTATTGGCCAATGATGGTGAAAGACTGTGAAAAGTTCTCCGCCAGATGCGAAAAATGCCAACGACATGCCCCAATGATTCATCAACCTACGGAGTTGCTATCATCAATCTCAGCGCCCTACCCTTTCATGCGCTGGTCAATGGACATCGTCGGGCCTCTGCATAGGTCCAAACAAAAGAGGTTCTTGCTGGTTTTGACAGATTACTTCTCGAAATGGGTAGAAGCAGATTCTTACGCCAACATAAAGGATGCCCAAGTCGAAAATTTCGTTTGGAAAAATATATTATGCCGACATGGCGTTCCCTACGAAATTGTTACGGACAACGGCTCACAATTTATCTCTACAAGGTTTGAAGCCTTCTGCGAAAAATGGAAGATACGACTCAGCAAGTCTACGCCACGCTACCCACAAGGGAATGGACAAGCAGAAGCAATAAACAAGACTATCCTGGATGGCTTGAAAAAACGCCTTGATGCAAAGAAGGGACGCTGGGCAGATGAACTTGAAGGAGTGTTATGGTCGCACCGAACCACTCCGCGACGCGCCACTGGAGAAACACCCTTTGCTCTTGTCCATGGTACCGAATGTGTCATCCCAGCCGAGGTCCAATTTCCTGGAGTCCGCCACAGATTTCTTTCTGGGCAGGAAGAACTAAATCACCTCATGCTACTCGATGAGTTGGACTTGGTTAACGAACGAAGGGATCAGGCACTGGTTCGGATTCAAAATTATCAACAGGCAGCAGCTAAGTATTACAACACTAACGTCAGAAGTCGCAAGTTCGAAGAAGGTGATCTGGTTCTCCGCAAAGTTTTTTAGAACACAGCCGAAACAAACGCTGGCAAACTAGGAGCGAACTGGGAAGGACCCTACAAAATCACCAAGGCAGTTCGACCAGGAGTATACGAGCTCTCAAACATGTTTGATGTTCCGATACCAAGATCTTGGAACGCAATGCACCTAAAGAGGTATTACCACTAAATCACTTCACATGAACTACGGGAAGACTTGATCCCTGAAAAGGGTACGTAGGCAGCTCGTCTTCGGATGGGTTCAGTTGTCTCCCTCCTCAAAAAAGGGGGGGAGTGAGTACGTATACGTGTATACTCCCACACCTCGCATCACTCTTTAAAGGTAATAACTCCAAACTTTTTCTAGCACAACTCGTCACTTAGTCGACACAAGTTACATCTTTACATCCTTCATGGATATTCATCATCTCGTCCGTTGCTGGCCACAATAGACGGGCAACCACATCCTTTATGGATTTTAACCATAACCTCTATATGGGATAAAGGTTCTCAACACCCTCTTACGGGTATAAAAGCGTGCTATACAAATTCTGGTTGGGTATATCCTAATCTAATATCCGAAAGGTATACCTGGACGATATTCTTACAAGTTTATCTTTGAGAGGGACCCGTAAGTCGAAAACTCGCAAGTCTTAACACTCAAACTAAACTGTAAAAACCCAGTAAACACCTCTTGGTACACTGGTCATAAACATCTCAGAAACATAATACTAGACCTAAAAAGTTAGTATGAGATTTTAAACATGTTTCACTGACGAAAGAACGGGAAAGTAAGCCGGAACACCGCAAACCCTAAACTGACACCAAAAAGACTAAACCATATTCTTTACTAAACAAAGATGGTTCGCAATATCACATCAAAAAGACGGACGAGAGCGTAGATAGATACGTCCAGCAAGGGATAAGAGAGTTCATGCCAACAAATGGCAAATGTTACAAGACTTAGCAATTGACACATAAAAGAGTTGGATAAAGCCGTCCAGGCGCTTGTCTTAAACAAAAATATGCCAAAACAAAAGAGAGTTCTCGAGTTTAAAAAAACACAAGGAGAAGGATCATTCAAGAGGATCTGGCTCGGAAGGCTTCTCAGCGGCAAGATCGGCAATCCCCAGCGTGCCAACATTCGAACCTGCAAAATCTACAACTCCGGCTGTTGCCGCCGTATTCTCTGTTGGCTCGGTTCCCAAGAGAGTGCATGTGGAGTCTGAGGAAACGGGTGAAAGCATCAGGTCTTTCTTCAGCTCGGCCTCAATCTTCTCGAACTCATCCGCCGCGTCGGCCAAGTCAGCTCTCCATCCTGTCAGCTTCAACACCTCGGAGTCGAGAGGAGGTGCATCCTCTTTCTGCAGAATCTCAAGCAGCTGAAGATTGCTGTCAACTTGGGCCAAATCAAGCTCTTTCTCCTTTGCCGCTTTCAGCTCATCAATGCTTTTCTCGATCTTAACAAGCCGCTCCTGAAACCTTCCCGACATCTCTCGCCTCACTGCTTTTTGGGCCTTTTTACGTTTGCCTGGTGCAAAGCATTGACGACCGTGAGCTGTCTCTTCAGGGACTCGATTTCAGCAGCTTTTTCTGCTTGGAGCGATCTATTCTCATGGCCAAATCACTGGCTTTGTTCCACTCTTCCTTAAGGAACGCCTTATCCTTCTCGAGAGCTTCGATCCGAGCTGCGGCAGTCGCCAGCTCGTCCGCATGTTTGCCTTCCAGCTCGGCAACTCTATTTCGGAGGAAAGACACGTCCTTTTGAGCATCCTCGATTTGGCGCCTGTCCTTTCGCACGTCTTGCTCGAAGGCGACGACGATCTTGTTTATGGAGGCAACGAACTGGCCATAAGAAGAAACAATCAACGCTTAAGGTTTTGTTCTTTTTCTTGGTAAAACATTGAATCTGCAAAATACCTTGGTGCCTCGGAGCGACATGTCCGTGTACAAATCGCCATGAGAAAGGACATCGACAGGCGGTAGTCTGTCTCCCGAGCAGCGAACCTGCGAGAAGAGAGTCACTGAAGCCTCGGCATCGTTACAGATCGGCGCGGATCCTTCTTGTCCAAGAGACGCCGGCCTTGGCTCGGCAGGAGTTGGATCGGTATGCCTTTGGCGCTTTCTCTTCTGTTTTTCCTTGGTTTTTCCTTTATCTGGCTCAGAGGCAGGTTGTTTCTTCCCATCGCCTTTGTGTTGGACGAACGCCGAGCCAGAAGGCCTAGCGACAGGAACAATAGCGGAAACTGCATCCCTTGCTTCAGCGTCCAAGGCTGGCGGTTCAGAGGGAAGACGTGCCTCCATTTCAGGCACGGTTCGGTCAGGCACCTCGGCAACCGGTTCGGCATCTTATTCAGCTGGTTTAGCTGTTTCATCAGCTCGGGCAGCCGCCTCTTTTTCCTTCATCTCCTTCAGAGCCTGTTTGTCACGGATGGTCAATCTCTTTCCCATACTTCTTCTTCTTGGAGGACTTCGCTCTGGAGACTCAGATTCCGAGCTGTCAGAAACTTCAACACCGGCGAAAGTGGCTCAGGCTTTTTCGACTCTTTTCAGGGAAAAATGTTTTTCCCAATGGCACCTTCTCTCAGCAAGTGTGCTCCGAAGCGTGAGCGTGTCTTCTGGGTAACGTGGAAGGATCTGCCAAACTGCAAAAGTACAAAAAAAAAGTGGTCAGCTCGCTACAAAGCAAAACTTAGCGAATCTCCTGAAGAGTCTACAGCTCGCCCACCAATATCTCCCCATTCTGACTTGACGTAATGGATGCTTTCGGCTTCTACCGTAGCATCATTGATAGGAACAAAGAAGAAATAGTGCCCCCAATCGCCGTCCTTGCTTCAGAAGCCTTCGATTATTTTTCTTTGCTTTTTATTGGAAATATAGTAGGCTCGGGAGTTCTTGATCTTTCGGAACTCAAGGAACTGCCGAAGATGGGAGATGCGAACAGTCACATCACACTCGTAGCTCCGAACCAGGATCCCGACTAAGTGATGCATCCCACGAGGTGTAATTTGGCTCGGCGCTAACCCATGCTTGTATAGAAAGCGAACGATCAAGCTAGGGATCGGAAACCAGAGCAGACAACCGTAGAAGAAACTCTCGTAGAGAGTGAAATATCCAGGCGGCGGTGATGCAGCTCGGTCAGTTGGAGCAGGGACAACCAGTTCGACACCTTCTAAAATATGAAATCGATGCCTCAGTGCCTCCAAGGATTCAGCGGTGCACAAAGACGAACCAGGTGGGCCAGGTCATCTCTTGGGCGTTTTCCTTTTGGGTTTTCGCCTCGTCGATGTACTGGCTTGATGGCTCGCAAATAATCTCTCTAGCCGTATCTTTTCTGCCTCGTCGATAACATACTCCGTTGGCTCGGCTTTGAATTCTTCGAGAGCTTTCTGTATTAGCATCGCCTCGGCATCTGCCTCGGCATCAAAAGCCTCTTCAAATATAGGTTGGGCGATGATTTGCAGCTGGCCTGGCGGAGAATTGAGTCCATCCAGCTCAGAACTTTGTGGAGACAACACCATCTTGCGTCCAAGCAACGAGGCAGAATTTGCCGAACCCATAGAGTCTTCCAGCTCGGCGATATGAGACATTGATGTTTCTGGCTCGGAGTCAAATTGGTACTTAGCAGAAATTGGAGCAATCTCGGCTCGGAAAATACCCTTGGTGTGAAGAATTCCGGTTCGGCGACAAGAGATCAATGTAACGACGCAGTCTGGATGATGATGGATCGGGAAATTCAGACGTTCGCCAGAGATGGATGAAGATGGATCGGAAAATGCATAGAACCGCCGAGCCGTGTATGAAGATAGGTCGGAAAACTCAAGTTTGACGGCGGAAGAAAGGAATTTAAAAAAAAACTAGCCAACAACTTAAACAAATAGAGAGAGAAGAAGAGAGAGAAGAGAGATACATGATTTTTCGGAAATGAGGAGAAGTGAGTTGTGAGGAGTGAAACAAGAATCTGAATATAAAGACGCATAAAAGTAAAGCGCGTGACGCCACGCGGCCTCGGAAACACGCAAAAACGTTTGCAGTTCCCAATAAAGTTGTAATCATGAATGGAGATACTTCAAGCAAACATTACTGCCGAGCCAAAAAACGAATCACTTATTGGGGTGGTTCGGCAGTATATCAGAAGAATATGGCTCGGCGGAACGGCAGTCTAAGCGATACGAAAAGATGACGAGCCAAAGTGGCTCGGTCGTACGAATAATAAGCGGGCTCGGCAGCATGACAAAGGTGTCAGTTCAGCAGAAAACAAATATATCGCAGGTCAAAGTGGTTCGGCAATGAAATTGAAGACGAATCAGCAGCACGTCAAGGGGTTGGCTCGGTGATAAAATACTCCAGTGTTGGCTCGGGGATAAAACACCTCGGTAACACTATGGGTTTGGTTCGACATTTGTCAATACCCGGATGACAACTTCACCACAAAGCTGGCTTGGTAGCCCAAAGAGAGTTGATCTCAATCTTGACCTCTCACCTCGTCACTATTATTAATAATACTACCGAGCTGGGGGGCTAACTGTTGGGGCCGGTTTTCACCTCATCGAGATCAACTGCTGATAAGACTAAGTATGGAGAAAAGGCTAGCCAAGCAATGACAAACTCTTGGCTCGGCGGCAGAAGCAAGCACTGATTTGGCTAGGCGACGAGCCAACATCTTGGCTAGGAAGTGAGGAGGAATGATGACGAGCCAACATCTTGGCTAGGAAGTAAGGAGGAATAATGACCAGCCAACATCTTGGCTAGGAAGTGAGGAGGAATGATGACGAGCCAACATCTTGGCTAGGAAGTAAGGAGGAATAATGACGAGCCAACATCTTGGCTAGGCAGGGAGAAATGGTGACGAGCCAACATTTTGGCTAGGCAGTGGAAGAAGCAGGAGACGAGCCAACACTTGGCTCGGTAACAAAGGAGAAAGGGGTGACGAGCCAACATCTTGCTCGGTAGCAAGACGAAGCAAGAGACGAGCCGACACTTGGCTCGGTAGCAAGGAGAAAGGAGTAACGAGCCAACACCTTGGCAAACCGAAGAACGGTGACGAGCCAACATGTTGGCAAACCAACGAACGGTGATGAGCCAACATGTTGGCAAACCAACAAATGGTGATGAGCCAACATGTCGGCAAATCAATCCTCTGGCTCGGTATTGGGAGTAGGGGCAGGACAAGCGACGAGCCAACTCGCCGACAACCCAGTGAAGCAACGAGCTCAATATCTTGTTGGGACGAGGCAACGGGACACAAGGGTTTGGTTGGGCTAAAGTAGCAAGTAAGAAGCCACATCCGAACCAACCAAAAAAGAGGAAATTCCGAAGAGTAAGGAAGTTTTCCTTATTCCTTTAGAAAAAAGGCCTAGCCGACTTGTTTTCGTATAAATAGACATGTACCCCTTTGAGAAAAGGGATCCAAAAATTGACCTAGCTAAACACTTATTACTTTAAAAACAGCTTTCAAAACAGCTTAAAAAAAATCTCCATCTTTGGATCTCCGTTTCTTGGTTTCTTTACATAGAAGTTTGTCGAATCCCTAAATCTCTTTACAAGTTTTTGATTGTGCGAGTTTCGACTCCCACACTTGTTACTTTCTCTGCAGACAGCTTTCTAAAGAGCTTGAATAAAGACACCATCTTTGGATCTCTGTTCTTGTGTTTCTTTTCATAGAAGTTTGTCGAATCCCTAAATTTCCCTTACGAAATTTAGTTGTGTGAGTTTTGACTCCCACAATTTGGCGCCGTCTGAGGGGAAGTCTCAAACTTTCTGACACCTAAGAACCACCGAATACGAGATCTGAAACAATGACTACCGACGGAGACCGAAGCGGTGAAGACGCGAGCAACACTGGCGTCGATCTTCTTGGAGCGAGAATCAACACGCCACCAGCAAACATGGAAGGCACTTCAGAAATGCTGACAGAGCTGAAAAACATGATGACCACATTATTGAAGAAGGCGAAGGAGCAAAACAAGTTGAATAGCTCGCTGACAGAAAGAATCGAGACGCTGGCAACAGAGAGCCCACTCGGCTTAAACCCAACATTCCTTGATTTCTCAATACCACGTGACGCACCAAGGACTTTGGGAGGACTCCCACCACCACATCCAACCAACGAGCAAACACCCGCGGCTACAAGATTAAATATCACCAAGCCACCTTGACTGATCCGAGGAGCAAGGGGAACCAGCGGTGGATATGACCTACGCACCAACGAAGGGTCGGCTCCAGCAATCATTCTCGACGAAGAAGGAGACCACAGCGCATAACTCATTGACGAAGGATTCGCACCAACAACGACAGGAGCCCGAACCAGCGAGGGTGACATTAACCTAAACCGAGCCAGGAATTAAGCAGAGGAAGAAGAAAACCTCCTATGGGTTCAACAGGCGCATTATGCTGACGAGCCGAGAACGACGAGCCGAGCCCAGCGAGAAGATTTGGACGAAATCCGAGCCTCCTTGGATCGTGCCACTGCTGAGATGAAAGCCGTCAGATCCCAGGTTCACAAGGCAACCAGTAAAGTCTCGGAGATTGACCGCGTACTGGAAGAGGCACACAATACACCGTTTATAGCCCGAATTACCAAGGCAAGGATTTCCGACCCATGAAAGATCAAAGTTCCAGTTTACGAAGGGACAACCGACCCAAAAGAACACATTATGGCATTTATCATAGCAATGGGCCGAGCCAATTTCAGAGAAAAGGAGAGAGATGCCGATTTCTGCCTCCTGTTTGTTGAGCATTTAAAGGGTGCAGCCCTCCAATGATTTTCCAGACTGGAGCGGAACTCCATTGACGATTTCCAGCAGTTGTCTGCCGCCTTCCTGAAGCACTACTCCATATTTATGGATTGAGGATCCTCTGATGCTGATCTCTGGACATTAACTCAAGGGCCTACAGAGACATTACGAAGTTTCATGGGAAGATTCAAAGCAGTGATGCAAAGGTCAAGGGTGTAAGAGATAAAGCCACCGTGCTTGCACTAAAAAGGGAGTTGTGGTACGAATCGGTGTTCCGAAAAGAAATTGCCTTAAACGCGCCTCTATCAATCCAAGACGCGCTGCACCGAGCCTCAGATTTCATAGTCAACGAAGAAGAGATGAAGGTGTTGTCTCAAAAATATGGAGTTACCAAAATGACGAACCGTTCTTTCCAAACCTCAAACCCTCCATCTCATAAGAAGAGTAATCAAGGAGGCGGATATGTACACAACGAGAAACCTAATTTCGAAGGAACCCACAATTACCAGGTGGGAGTAGGCCGAGGCAAAACACCATGGAATATGTGGACACGAAATCAGAGTTAGTACGATGAAAAAGCTTACTGCGAGTATCATCACATGCACGGTCACTCAATTGCAAACTGCCGAACCCTGGGAATAAAGCTTGCGGCAAAGCTAGTAGCCAGAGAACTCGGTAACGCTGTTAGCCTGAATGACTTCGAGCGAGAGGAGGAGAAGGATCAGCCGAACCAGACAAATCAAAATGGTGATCCTCCCAAGCGAGGAAGGCGAGATGACGAGGAGACGCAGTCAGGTTCTCGAAGAAGAATAAATATGATAATGGCAGGATCACAATACTTTTCAGACATGGTGTCATCAATCAAAGCATTCCAACGGGGAGCCAATGCAAGTGTCAACTGGTCAGCACCTTCCAAACTTCCCAACGACGTCATCTCGTTCGAAGAAAGGGAGACCACCGGCATTGATCGACCACATAACGACCCCCTTGTGATAGAATTGATCGTGGATGATTGCGACATCGCCCGAGTTCTGATAGACACAGGAAGTTCGTAGACGTGATTTTTAGGGAAACTCTCAGAAGGATGAGCATAGACCTATCCAAAATCACGGCCACGCCGAAGCCTTTAACCGGATTCTCTAGAAAAATAACAATGACCCTTGGAGCAATAAAGCTTTACGTCCGAGCTGATGAAGTGACCAAGATCGTAGAGTTTTCGGTTGCAGATGATCCTGCGATATACAATGTGATTATGGACACCCCCGGATAAACTCCATGCGAGCAGTACCATCGACCTATCACCTATGCATCAAATTTCTGACCTCTGGACGAGTCAAAACAATTTGGGGAAACTAAAAGGAATCCCGCATTTATTTCCTAGCCGAGCACAGACACCACGACCAAGCGAAAAAAAATGAAGACTGATAGGGAGCCCGAGAAGGAGTTGGCAAAGCTCTTATAGCAATTACAGATCGCGGAGGATCGTGAGAGGAAGAGCAAACCCACTTGCGACCCAGTTATTTCAGTAAACATTAACAAAAATCACCCAGAGCGTTACGTTGAGATAGGAGTCGAGCTGGAAGATCCAATAAGGGGAGAGCTGGTTTCTTTCCTCAAAAGACATGCCCGGTATCAACATCTATGTGACATGCCACGAGCTAAATGTGGATCTGACTTTCAACCCGGTGAAACAGAAAAGAAGAAAACTTGGGTCCGAAAGAGCACATGCGGTGAATGACGAGGTGGACAGGCTACTACGTGTCGGATCAATAGTCGAAGCAAAATATCCAGAATGGCTTGCTAATCCTGTAGTGGTGAAAAGGAAGAACGGAAGTGGCGCGTGTGCATGGATTTCACCGACCTGAACAAGGCCTGCCCAAAGGATAGTTTTCCGCTTCCGCATATGGATCGATTGGTAGAAGCCACATCGGGCAACAAACTCCTCTCATTTATGGATGCATTTTCTAGGTACAACCAGATCCTAATGAACCCAGACGATCAAGAGAAGACAGACCGCGGCATATATTGCTACAAAGTGATGCCATTCGGCCTCAAAATTGTCGGAGCAACTTACCAGCGATTGGGGAACAGAATGTTCGCCAACCAACTTGGGAAGACAATGGAAGTTTATATAGACAATATGCTGGTGAAGTCTTTGGAAGAAAGGCGAAAGCAATTTTACCTAGCAAAACACTTGTTACTTTCTCTGCAGACAGCTTGAATAAAGACACCATCTTTGGATCTCTGTTCTTGTGTTTCTTTTCATAGAAGTTTGTCGAATCCCTAAATTTTTCTTACCAAATTTAGTTGTGCGAGTTTTGACTCCCACATTTGTCATTCTTAACAAATTCTTCAACATAGGGGCACTCAAGTAGCCTACCCAACTCATCCAAGTAGAGCTCATATTCTTCAAATTCTTCCATTGTCAATGGTCCATGACGAGCTTCCCAATTTTTTTCATCATCCAGTATCACCACAATGTAAAATGACTTGGGGTTAGACTCGAATTTACCCGGTAGTGTGCCACTTGGAGCCTTAGAACTTGAAGCCATTTGCGCCACTTGTAGGTCGATGGTCTTTGGGAGTCGAAATCAACACAATTAGATTTGTCGAAGGTTTGTTAAGAGGGATGAAATTTCTGCGTATGAACCACGAAAGCGAGGATCCAAAGATGGTTTTTATTAAGCTGCTTCGAAAAGCTTTTCGTACAAGTGTTTGTAGAGCAAAAAAGTCTAGGGTTTTACTAATTAAATTGCGGATCCCTTTTTCAAGAGATGTACATAGATATATATACTAGTTTGAGTCGGCCAGGTCAATCCCAAAGGGATAAGGAAAACTTTCTAATCCTTCGGGATTTCCGTCTAGCTAAGTCGGCTTAACTTCATGGGCCTTTGTATCGTTACAGGCCGAAGATGGGCTTGTTGACGTCGTACAGAAATGACTTCGGCCAAACAGCTTTGTATAGAAATGACTTCGGCCAGATAGCTTCGTATAGAATTGACTTCGGCCAGACAGCTTCTTACAGAATTGACTTCGGCCAGACAGCTTCGTATGGAAACGACTTCGGCCAGACAGCTTCGTATGGAATTGACTTCAGCCAGACAGCTTCGTATGGAAATGACTTCGGCCAGACAGCTTCGTATGGAAACAACTTTGGCCAGACAGCTTCGTATGGAAACGACTTCGGCCAGACAGCTTCGTATGGAATTGACTTCGGCCAGACAGCTTCGTATGGAAATGACTTCGGCCAGACAGCTTCGTATGGAAATGACTTCGGCCGAAGCGAGCTCGTATCGTGCCTAAGTGGATTCGTATCACGGTCGAAGTGAGCTCGTATCTTGGCCGAAGTGGAGCTACGACCGAAGTGGACTTGCGTTGGCTGAAGTGGTCATTAACGAAGTGGCCTTCGGCCGCAGTGGCCTTGCTGAAGTGGCCGTGCCGAAGTGGCCTTGCCGAAGTGGCTGTGCCAAAGTGGCCGAAGTGACCGTGCCGAAGTGGCCGTGCCGAAGTGGCCTCTCTGTGCCGAAGTGGACTCTCCATGCCGAAGTGGGCTCTCCGTGCCGAAGTGGACGTGCCGATGTGGGCTCTCCGTGCCAAAGTCTCCGTTGCCGAAGTGGACTCTCCCTGCAGAAATCTCCGTTGTCGAAGTGGACTCTCCGTGCTGAAGTCTCTATTGTCGAAGTGGGCTCTCCGTGCCGATGTGGCCGTGCCGATGTGGGCTCTCCGTGCCGAAGTCTCCATTGCCAAAATCTCTGTTGTCGAAGTGATTCTCCGTGCCGAAGTGGACTCTCCGTGCCGAAGTCTCCGTTGCTGAAGTGGACTCTCCGTTCCGAAGTGGATTCGTATCACGGCCAACGCAAGCTCGTATCGTGCCTAAATGGATTCGTATCACGGCCAACACGAGCTCGTATCGTGCCTAAGTGGATTCGTATCACGGCCGAAGTGAGCTCGTATCGTGCCTAAGTGGATTCGTATAGAAACGACTTAGGCCACGACTTCGACCTTGTGCGATTCCCGTATTTCCATACTTAGCCATTTTCCCATTGATCCCAGGGTTTTGACCCCAACATGGTCTTGACGTGTGATGTCAAGCTTGTAATCTTTCCACCCAACTCTTGGTACATGCTATCAGGTTGATTGTTGACCTCTAGGAACTTCTTCCTAATATACGCACTATTTTTAACTTCACCTTCCAAGATCCTTTGTACCAAAGCCTTGATATCATGGTCTTGTGACGAGGGTTGAGTAGAAGCACTAGCTTGTCCTTGGAAGTTTTGAGCAACTTGGTTAGGGAAAGTGTATTATTGTTTAGGAGCAAAGCCTTGCTGAGGGACAAATCCTTGACCTTGTTTTTGAGTGACATACACTTGTTGTGGTTGAAATCCTTGTGGTTTAGGTGGGTAGATTTGATCTTGTGGGTTTTCCACATTGGTACTTCTATAGGACAAGTTGGGGTGATTCTTATAGTTGGGGTTGAAGCTCTTTTGGTAGTAGCCTCCTTGACCTTGTATATAGCAAATCTCTTCTTGTCCATCTTGGATAGCTTCACAAACCAACTCATTGTTACCATCAAAATCACCAATGAAGTGCACTTGCTTCTTGTTAGCCATAAGAAGTTTGTCAAACTTGTCAATCAATTCCTTGATCCTTGGATCTTCTCCTTTTGGTTCCCTAACACTTCTATCATATTCCTTGCTATAGCATTGGTTACTTTGTGCAAGGTTCTCCACAAGTTGTTCTCCTTGATCAACCGATAAGCTAGCAAAATCTCCATTACCCGCGGTGTTAAGAGCAATGTGGTATTTCTCCTCAATTCCCCGGTGGAATATTCCCAACAATGCTTCCATAGATATCCCATGGTGAGGGCATGAACGCGTGTATCCCTTCAATCATTCCAAAGCCTCATACAAAGTCTCATGCGGCCCTTGTTGAAAGCTTTGAATATCATTCCTTATCTTGGCGGTTCGTTGATTGGAAAAAAACTTGCCAAAAATCATTTCTTACACTCCTCCCACGTGGTAATGGAGGATGTAACTACACTCTTCTCCCATTGAGAGGCTTTGTCACCTAGAGAGAATAGGAAGAGTGTGAGCTTGATTATGTCTTCCGAAACGCCATTCATCTTCACGGTGCCACACAAGCGATCAAAGTTATCCAAGTGCTCTATTGGACATTCCATAGGTAATCCAAAGAATCGATTATTTTTCACCATGTTGATGAGGCTAGACTTTATCTCCCAATTGTTATTGGCGTATGGAGGAAGGCGAATGCCCGTCCTATTCCTATTTATGAGAGGTTCATCAGAGGCACCAATCCTTCTCTCTTCCCTAGGGGCATGAGGAGTTCTAGGAAGGTTTCCTACTCCTACTCCATCTGCTTCTCTTTCTTGGTGGTTTCCACCACCTTGGTTAGCATGGTTTCCTTCCATGTCTAAATGCCTTAAGTGTTCCAACCGCTCTTTTTCTCTCCTTGTTTCTTTTGCTTGCTTCACTAACCGATTGATGTCAATCCTAGGATCAAAATCACTTGGTGCTCCTTTGCTTCTCGTGATCATGCACCTTCAAAAGAGAAAACAAGACAACAACAAGAAAGATTAAATATTAAAATAAAGAAAAAACGAACTTAGACTCCCAAGAATCCAAATCCTAATGCCTAATACTCCCCGGCAATGGTGCCAAAAACTTGATGCGTGGTATTTAAACTACTAATAAGTTTTAACCTTAGATAACCACAAGTTCATAGCATATGTCATTGTAGCATTTAAGGGTCATTCTTCCACAAGGAGTATACGAAAGCAATAAGAATGCAAGATATTATAGAAGCTAAGCCAATTTCAAGTGGTGTTTTGCAACCAACTAACAACCTAAGCAAATGTAAGCAAGGATGCAAGAAAAGTAACAAACAAGATTAGAAACACAAAAGAGAACATGCATAAGTAAATTAAACTTGAAAGAAAGCAATAAGAAAGCAAATTAAAAAAGTCAACAAAAAGCCAACCGGACAAACAAAGATGAGAAAATATGATAAAGGCATGGACTTTGGATAGAGATCATAGACTAAGAGTGTTTAACATATGATTGGTGATGGAAGACCATATAAATAACCATTTCCAAGATATGGATCCTATGAAGTAGGCTAGCTCGTTTTCACATAGATTAATCCATTCTACTAATCACCCAAAATGACAATCATTTCGGTCTCTATTGAAGTGAGAAGATATCATTAGCGCATATGCCCATAAAAGTCTACAAATCACCCTAAATATCAAGTGTTTATTGGTTAGGATATGAAAAGCATGAATTAGAGTTGGTCAAGACATTTTCACAAACACCTTTCGGGCATGAAAAGACATTAATCTAAGAGTTGATTAATTACTTCAATCTTAGCTATGGGTTCTCTCTAATCAATGGAAATCATGCAAATGTAGGCCTAAGCATCACTAACCACACATCAAACATCCTAATATACTCCACCCATAATCACTAAAAGACTACTCACTCATGCTTAAACAAACCATCAAAACATGAGTAATGAAAGACATAATAAAATATTAAGAGAAAATATAAAGAAAACTTCACTAATCAAACATAAAAAGTTGAAACTTTAACATCCAAATCCAAGGATCCAGAGAGTTTTTTTTTTTGCCGAAGGGATAAAGAAAAATCAGAAAAACTTAGGGTTTTAATGTGCTTTAAAGTATTTATAAGAAAAAGAGATGTACCCGGGTCAACCCGGGTCAAACCCGGATTTGTGTAGGAAATGTAGTTTGCATCGATGTGTTATATTGACCTACTGAAGCCACCACGTCGATGCAGTGAACATCAGGGGACCATCTCATCTGGTGCAGCTCACATCGACGTGGTGAGCATAACACATCGATGCAGTGAACACTTGGTGGTGTTTGGCTCCTTTTCATCCCCTTTGGCTCTCCTTCCTTCTCTAATTGATTTCTCTTGATCCTAGACCTCCATAGTACCTGGAAAAGACTCAAAATGCAATTCAAATGCAAGGCAATGGACCTAGTACTCTAAGACTAAACTTACACTAAATGGAGCCTAATATGAAGAGAAAGATGGATTAAGTAATCTAAATGAGTGTGAAAGTTCAGGGAAATGCATGCTAAGGAGTGCTAAAATATGAACACATCAATGGTGAATCGAGTGTTTAGACAAAGATGTCATTGTGTTCATAGATGATATATTTGTTCATTCATAAAGCTCGGAAGAACATGGCAAGCATTTCAGATGGATACTTCAAAGGTTAAAAGAAGATGAACTGTATACTAAATTGAGCAAGTGCGAATTCTGGCTTTAGCAAGCATGATTTTTAGAACACATGGTATGAGGAGAAGGTATGGAAATCGTTGATGCTAAGATTGGGTAATCACTAAATAGAACCAACCAAGCAATGTCTTTGAGATTCGCAGTTTTTGAAGATTAGTAGGATATTATCGAAGATTCATCGAGAATTTCTCTCGGTTTGCTAAAGCACTTTTTCAACTACTTTGCAAGGGGTTAAGTTTAATTGGAGTAATTACTGTGAGCATAGCTTTAGAGAGCTGAAGAAGAAGCTAATGTTTGCTCGAGTGCTAACTTTTCCTATACCTGATGTAAGGTAGCTGGCGTACACTGGTGTTTTTTTTTTAATCAGAACAAGGTTGTGTGTTGATGCAAAAGGATAAAGTGATCGTTTATGCACCTATGCAGTTGCATAAGCATGTAGTTAACTCTCCCACGCATGACCGTGAAAAGGTTGCAGTAGTTTTTGCGCTGAATGGAGAGTAAATGCAGATTTTCACAGACCACAAAAGCCATAAAGATGTATTCTCACCAAAGGAACTGAACCTGAGACAGAGAAGATGAATTGAGTTGTGAAGCGACTATGATTGTGAGATTCTTTATCACACAGGAAAGGCTGATGTAGTTGATGATGCCCTTAGTAGAAAGCTAGTTTAAGTGGCATGCCAAAAATCACAGTGGAACATAGTGGAGCAGATGAGCCAGTTACATATTATATCCAGAAAGATCAATTGGGATTTCTACTCACTTTGGGTATTCAATGAGACTTGCTGACATGCATTCACAAGGCTCAGAGGCAGGATGGTAAACTAGTCCTATTTGTGAGAGACTTTAGGATTTTGGTGAATTAGGGTACAAGCTTAAGAGTGATGCAGTCTTATCTCAATGGAAGAGTTTGCGTACCTAGTGTACATGAGTTATTGATGTGATTTTGAGAGAAGATCATCAATCTGGTGATATATTTCATCTATGTAGCACTAAGATGTATCAGACACTTGAGCCCTTTTATCAATGAAATGGTATTAAAGGTGATACTACAAAGTTTGTATCTAAGTGTGCCAACTGGTGAAAATAGAGCATCAGAACTCAAGTGGTAGGCTTTAGCTATAACATGTTCTAGAGTGGAGATTGGATAATGTTTCTATGGTATTTGTCATTATACTCCCAAAGTCAGAGGGAAATGACTCGATTTGGGTAGTAGAAAACCGATTAACCAAATCAGCCTATTTTCTACCAGTTAAGTCAGCGTTCTTATCATCCCGACTTCCAGAGAGCATGTGGGTATTATAACTTATCTATTGGAATTACATTTTGAGCCGAGACACGTACATAATATTTTCCATGTATAAATGTTGAGGAAGTATCAACAAGATCATTTGCATGTGGTGGATTTTGAACCTTTGGAGATTCAGA
This sequence comes from Pseudoturritis turrita, assembly GCA_900406555.1. Taxonomy (NCBI): domain Eukaryota; kingdom Viridiplantae; phylum Streptophyta; class Magnoliopsida; order Brassicales; family Brassicaceae; genus Pseudoturritis; species Pseudoturritis turrita. The sequence continues at coordinate 104,994 of OVBL01000153.1, read as the reverse complement.
AAAATCTAAGGTATGAAGAAGAACCGATTCAGATAATGGAAACGATGGTGAAAGAAGAGAAAGATTATCCCTCTCTTTAAAGTACTTTGGAGGAATCATGAGGCTCAGGAGGCGACATGGGAGTTGGAGTCAGAAAAAAAGAAAAAAAAATATTCCCACCTATTTCAGGTAAATCTCTGAATTCGAGGAAGAATTCTTATAAGGGGGGTGGAATTGTAATACCCCAAAATTAAGAAAAATGAAAAGAAAAATTTATGGGTTAAATTGATCAATTTAAGAGTTGAGAATCTGTGTAACTTTCAGGAGGTTTTCTGAACAATTCAAAATGTAGAAGCCGGATATGTAAATAGTCAAACAGTTTAAGGACTAAAGTGCAAAAATGGGAAAAGGGGTAAAACGAGTTTTTTGTTGTTCAGAAAATCGTGGGATTGATTTTGGCAACTCAAATCCGCATTTATCAACCCTAGTATATCGTATATATATGCGTTTTGAAGCCCCAAATCTTGTATGCCGCATAGCTTGCAAATTGGAGAAGTTTTGATGAGGTTTTGGAACATCTCTCTTCATCTTCATTTTGTATGAAACTTTGGGAGATTGAAATCGGATTTTCAGTGGTTCAGGTTCGTTGGAAACTACTGTTACTAGCTTTTTACTTTTGGGTCGTCATTAATCTTCAACCCACGGTTGGGTAAGCCCTATCTTCACTCTTTCTCTTCTCTTCTCCATTAAAGTGAGCTTCAAGCTCTTTAATGGCGGTTTTATTTCAAGGAAGAGTTGGAGTGTGATCTATAGCTCTTTAGAAACTTCTCGATCTCGCAAATCCAACACCACTGGCCTTTGTCAATCGGAGATAAGAGTTGATCAGAATTTGATCGGTAAGTTTTTCAATCTTCAAGAGATTTAGCCTGATATTTAAAAGTATATATTTATCATGTTTAAGTCTGGATCATGATTCTGGTGCGATATATGTTTAGTTTTTTTACGACCGGTATCATCATGCTATTCTGATTTAGTAGCTCTATTGGGCAATCTGTGGCAGTCGGCACTCCCACAGGTGTATTATGTACTCTAGAAGTATGTTAGTGGTCGTAGCGTACTTCATTACCACCTCGGTAGGTGCCAGCATGGCTATTGAGTATATTATGTATATATTCTGTTAGTATCTGGTTTGGGTTGACCAATGATGGGGTCATACCATTCTGCTTTTGATATTGCATTGCTAGATACGTGGTCACTCTGTCCTGATGATATCTTTCTGCTCTGATGATTATTTTGTTCTGATGATTATTCTGCTCTGCTGTAAGTTATTATATTCCGTTGATTTATTTATGTTCTAGTGATAGTATTATAATATGTTAATTTTAGTTATGTTTCTCTAAATTTGAACATTTGTTTGTTTGTACCAACACATGAACATTAACTGTGCGGGATCAGACCGTGTTGGTACATGTGTGTCGGATTTGTAGTCTCACTGAGCGATTTTTCGCTCTCCTAATTTCTGATTTCCGTGCAGGTAAGTTTCAGGATTCCGATGGTTGAGTGATCACCTTTCATCGGGGTTTAGAGCGAGACTCGGCAGTTTTTCTTTTATAATATCAATTTTTGTTTTCAGATTTTGAATTTAAAAAGAGTTTAGACTTTATGTATTATGAAGTTTTTGATAAATAATTAATTTTGTTTTAGTAATGTTCTGGAAATTCCTTTGATATTTTTGTGGCGTTACAATAAGACTACATATCTTGTCATTCATAGCACATTTGGTATGAAAAACTCTTTTGGGCAGTCTCTTCTGTTTGCACTCAAAACTCTTCTTGTGATCAAGAGTTCTCCTCCTTCTGGATATTGTATGTTCTCCTCTGGATCAATATCTTCTTCTTCCTCATCTTGAGATTCATAATCTCCATTGGCAGTGATAATCATGACCCTTCTAATTGTATAGTCCCTTGAGATGTGTCCTCTCCCTGGCATTTAAAACACACAATATCACTAGTTTTTGGGGTCTAGAGCCATTACCTTGTCTGATCTAGAACTCTTAGAGGATTCAACTGCTTTGCCTTTGAATTTGGACTCAATCTTTACTGGTTTTGGTTTCTCAATTGGTTTAGTTGCTGGAGTTGTCCAAGATGGTGAAGCTTTAGGCCGAGTGAATGCCCCTTTGCGTTTGACTTGCTGCTCCACTTGAATTGCCAAATGTAGGAGCTCATGTAGCTGGTGATAAGGTTGTCTTTCCACCTTTCTTGCAATCAGTTCATTGAGTCCATCAACAAATTGTGCCATCAAAGCTTCCTAGGTGTCATCTAATTTCAATCTGTTTTTGAGCTGCTCAAACTCTTTGAAGTATTCCTCCACTGTTTTATTTCCTTGGGTGAGCTTTATGTACCTCTTCTGAATTTCCTTATGGTAGTGAGGTGGTACATATCTCCTCTTGAGATAGAATGTCTTTCAAGGTTTGCACTTGTCCATAGTGGTTTCTCCTTCTCTCGGCTACCTCTCTATCCCACCATGAAAGAGCATGTTCTGTGAGTTGTGCTGCTGCCACAGCCACCTTCTTTTGTTCAGTGTACCCATAACAGTACTCAAATATATAATCCATTCGCCTTTCCCAATCCAAATAAGCATATGGATTCACTCTTCATGCAAAGGTATGAAAAAATTAGTTTGATGTCATAATTCCCTTGCCTTTGAGGCTCTTCGTCTCGAACCCTTCCTCTATGAGGTGGTTCACGTCTTTTGGCTTGTTGTTGGGGAATGTCTGGTGGATCAGGAGCATCATCTTGAAGCTCATGCATTTTATATCCAGCTTGTAGTTCTTGTCGCTGAGTAATATTCCGGATATGAACTCCCCTTCGTGGTTGTTCCAATCGCTCCATTCTGATCCCTAAGGTACCAAGTTGTTCTCGCATGGTTGGTATGTTTTCTTGCATTGCGGTGAGCATCTGCATAAAAGCAGCTTGAGCAGTAGGTGCCTGTCCTGCCATATCTCTCTTTTGGTTGCAAGTAATATAAACCGCAAATATCAGAAGCACTCAACAATCTAATCCTCTAAAACAAAGTTTAATTGATGAGATTAAACACTACAAGAAAACAGGCCCATTTGCGAGGAGAATTTTCGACCAATATTAAGGTCGCAAATTTGTGAGGCGTTTGCTAGGAATTTGCGTATGGAGTCGCAAATTAGACGCAAATTTGCGTGGATAATTTTCGTCGCAATTTCGTCGCAAATATCCTCAAATTTGCGACTAATTTGCGACGAAAAGATAGTTCGTAGCAAACACGTTGCAAATTTGCGAGGCATTTGCGGGGATAGATATTTTCTAAGATTTGCGACTGATTTGCGAGAATATTTAGAAAGTAGGTACCCACGTTTTTAATGATTTCCAACTGCTTTTTGCTACTAATTATTTGGTTGCAAATGGGTAGCAAATTACTAGCAAATGCCTTGCAAATATTTTTTCCTAGCAAATTAGTAACAAAGGTTGGTCGCAAATGAGTAGCAAAAATGGCTGATCCTCTATAAATAGCAAGCTATGGGGGAGACGAAAATCATATCACAAACATCTCAAATCTACTCACAAAAATATTTTATTTCGCAAACACACTATAAATCCGATATTTTTTGTGGAGAAGTCCATAATCGGATCATGTCTTGGCATCATGAGATATACACGGTTCGGGCATGGATGTACAACCGGCGAGATCCAGATACCGGTGAAGTGACGAGAGAATTTAGAGATGGTCTTGATTAATTTTTGACCCACGCGACACATCAGTCATTCGCGGTAGAAAACGGTAACAAAATTTTCTGTCCTTGTGTTAAGTGCGAGAACATTGATCATCATGATGCAAACACTGTTTGGAAGCATTTATATACGAGGGGGTTTTTACCTAACTATTATGTGTGGTTTGCGCACTAAGAAGATTTTGTAGTTAATGTTCCGGGTAGTTCAAGTACAAGTTATCATGGCAATCAAGATGGCGCTAGTAGTTTTGATAATAACTATGATCAGCATGCTCATCAGCAAGATTATAATGAATATGGATATGGTAATAGTGATGGGAATAGGTTTCATGACATGGTTACTGATGCATTTCATGAAAGTACTGCCTCGTTTAATGATAATACTTTTGAAGAACCAAACCCGAGTGCTAAAAAGTTTTACAATATGTTAGACGCTGCTAATGAACCAATCTACGAAGGATGTAGAGAAGGGCTTTCAAAATTGTCATTAGCATCTAGGATGATGACAATTAAAAGCGAAGATAACATTAGTGAAAATTGCATGGATAAATGGACTGCATTGTTTAACGAGTATTTGCCGGAGGGCAATAACTCGGCAGAGAGTTACTATGAAATACAGAGACTGGTCGCGAGTCTTGGTTTACCGTCTGAGATGATTGACGTCTGCATTGATAACTGTATGATTTTCTGGAAAGATGATGCTAAGTTGCAGGAATGTCGTTTTTACGGAAAACCGAGATATAAAGAGACAAGTGGCCGCACGAGGGTGCCGTTCCAGCGCATGTGGTATCTTCCGATAACAGATAGATTGAAGCGATTATACCAATCAGAGCAGACTGCTGGGGCAATGAGGTGGCACGCAGAACACTTTAGTGAGGAAGGGGTGATCTCTCATCCATCAGATGCGAAGGCGTGGAAACACTTTAACACGGTACATTCAAACTTTGCTGAAGAACATAGAAATGTTTATTTGGGTCTTTGCACTGATGGGTTTAGTCCATTTGGTATGTCTGGTCGGCAATACTCGTTGTGGCCAGTCATAGTAATGCCTTATAATTTACCTCCGGATATGTGCATGCATCGAGAATTTTTGTTCATGAGCATTCTTGTTCCGGGCCCTAAGCATCCAAAAAGATCTCTTGACTTGTTTTTGCAGCCTCTGATCCACGAATTACAGGAGTTGTGGCATGTCGGTGTACGAACATTCAATTCATCAAACCACCAGAACTTCACCATGAAGGCTGTGCTTATGTGGACCATAAGCGACTTCCCCGCCTATGGGATGATATCTGGATGGACAACTCATGGGAAATTGTCATGTCCATACTGTCTGGGTCAGACTGATGCGTTTCAATTGACGAATGGACGCAAAACATGCTGGTTCGATTGTCATCGTCGATTTCTGCCATTGGGTCATCCGTATAGAAATAACAAGAAGTTGTTCAAGAAAAACAAAACCGTCAAAGTCCCCCCCCCCCGGTTTATCTTTCAGGGGAATAGTTAGAAGCGCAAATAGATTATTGCGATGCTCAACAAATTGCTGAAGTTGGGGGTAACTGGTAAAGTGTCCCGCTAATATGCCGGGTGGGTATGGGCAGTATCATAACTGGCATAAGAAAAGTATATTCTGGGAACTGCCGTACTGGAAGGATCATCTCTTGAGGCACAATTTGGATGTAATGCACATCGAGAAGAACTTTTTCGAAAATATCATCCACACGTTGTTGAATGTTCCGGGTAAAATGAAAGACAATTTGAAATCACGTTTGGATTTCCCTGGTATATGCGCAAGGCCTCAGTTGCACATTACAAGCGATGGTAGGGCACCGATTCCTATTTTTCGGCTGTCATTGGACTCAAAGAATAGTTTGTTTAAGTGGGTTAAGGATGATGTCAAATTCCCAGATGGATATGTGTCAACGTTCTCAAGGTGTGTCGAGCAAGGGCAAAAAATTTCTGGAATGAAGAGCCATGATTGTCATGTATTCATGCAATGACTACTACCATTTGAATTGCAGGAGCTTCTACCAAATCACGTCCACGAGGCACTAGCAGGTATTATTCTTGTATTATATATATTTTTAATTATATATATTTGTAGTTTGTAATTAACTTGTACGTTGTACATAATTTCAGGTATCAGGGGCATTTTTCAGGGACTTATGTGCTCGAACATTAAATGTGGATGAAATCTTGACGTTGAAATCAGACATCGCAGTTATTCTTTGCAACTTAGAGAAGATATTTCCTCCTTCATTTTTCGACGTGATGGAACATCTGGTAGTACACTTACCGCATGAGTTGGATCTTGGTGGACCAGTCCAATTTCGATGGATGTACCCATTCGAAAGGTTCTTCAAACATCTGAAGATGAAAGCAAAAAATCGCGCAAGGGTTGATGGATCTATCGTGGCAGGAAGTTTGACCGAGGAGACATCTAATTTCTCGAGTTACTACTTTAGCCCAACCGTGAAAACAAAGAAAATGGGTCATAAACGATACGATGATGGTGGGGTTGGGCGAACATATCCTGATGTGGGAGTACCCGATGTCTTCTCGGATTTAGGCCGAATGGGTGGCAAAGTAAAGGCAAGCGAGTGGTGTGATTATAAGCATTCTCACGCAGCTCATACTTATATCTTGCTAAATTGTGACTTCTGTCGACCATATGAAAGGTATATATATAGTACTAGTTTACTTATATACATATACAATTAATTATAATTAATCATCATCCTTTATTATGTGATGCACAGGATGCTCGAACAGCAAATACGGGAAGAATTTCCGGAACTTGACGACCAAGAAGTGAGATCATACGTTGAACGTGATTTCGCAGGATGGATGAGAGAGAAGGTAACTATAACCATAATCTTATTTATATATATATATATATATATATATATCTGATATTAATTAATTAGTAATCAACTAATTGCATTTGGCCTTGTAGGTGACCAAGAGGAGGTCTCGGCCGGCAATTTGTGGTTGATTTACCCTAAACCCTAAAAATCCTATAAACCTTAAACCCTAAAAATCATAGAAACCTAAATAAACCTTCAAAGCCCTAAACCCTAAACTATGTATAAACTACAAATTGCGACTAATTTGCGACTGGTAGTCGCAATTTAGTAGCACAATTTGCTACTAAAATGCGACTACACGCCGCAAATTAGTCGCAATTTTTGGTTGATTTACCCTAAACCCTAAAAATCCTATAAACCTTAAACCCTAAAAATCCTATAAACCTTAAACCCTAAAAATCATAGAAACCTAAATAAATCCTCAAAGCCCTAAACCCTAAACTATGTATCATGTTTTAAAAAAAAAAAAATCAACTACAAATTGCGACTAACTTGCGACTGGTAGTAGCAATTTAGTAGCAAAATTTGCGACTAAATTGCGACTACACGACGCAAATTAGTCGCAATTTTTGGTTGATTTACCTTAAACCCTAAAAATCCTATAAACCTTAAATCCTAAAAATCATAGAAACCTAAATAAACCCTCAAAGCCCTAAACCCTAATGCATATAGGCTAGTTGACTAAACCCTATTACTTTCTCGAACAACATTTAGATTTAAAGAATCTACAGAGATTAAGTATGTCACTATATAGTTAATGCATGATGATTCGATCAATTTTAGTAGGATTGTCGAATTGCTTATATAATTGCCCGAAACCCTAAACACATAACCCTAATGTATAATTATAGGATGTATATATGTATGAACTTTGCGATAAACCGAAACCCTAAACCCTAAACCATTTTTTCTTCTTTTTGATTCGGGTAGTCGCAAATGAGTAGCAAATTTTTGCGACTCATTTGCGACGCCAAGTGGCAACCGCGTCGCAAATCTTGGCGATTTAATTTACCGCGTGTTGAATATTTGACCAGATTTGCGACTAGATTGCCACGTGGCGTCGCAAATGAGTCGCAAAAAATGGCGGTAATAAAAAAATTAACCTTTTTATTTTGGCGGGTGTTGAAAAATTGACCAGATTGCGACTAGATTGCGATGTGGCGTCGCAAATAAGTCGCAAATTTGGGCGGCAAACCCGATTGGGTGAAAAAATGGTGCGTTTTTGCGACTAGATTGCAATTAAATTGCGACTCTATAAATTTTTATATAAGGCAGCCGAATTTGCCTTGCTCTTTGCTCATTTTCTCACACCTCACTCTCTCTACTCGCAATTCTCTCTCTCTATAAGGTATATTCCGATTTTTTTTAAAAATTTATAATTTTTGCTTTAGAATGGTTAGGAATAGATTTAGGTATGGAATAAATTTATAGTTTTGGTTTTAGAATGGTTAGGAATATATTTAGATTGAATATAATTTTATTATATATTTTATTACAGATGGGTGATAGGCATAATGAGTATACCAGTTTTTTATCCGCTTCCGGTACATCTGTACCACGACGCGGCGGGTCCCATTCACGACGTGACGGACCTTCTTCATCGACTCCGCCTATCTCGGATTTTGTTCCAGAGACGCAGCCACATGATCTGCCACCTGAGGCTCCACAGTTCGAGCATATGACGCTGGAGCAGGTTCTCCAGGACGGGATGTTCTAACGAGATTGGATCCGCATCTTTCCCCGGGAACTTTATGGTAACTATATTATTTTTTTTAATTATTAAATAAATAATTTTTTTTTAATTATTTATAACATAACTTTTTTTTTCCAGGTTTGGCCATAATAAAGTTGGACAGACTATTAGGAAACTGATCGAGCGGGATTTCAAAGCCCCGCACCCGAGTTGGAGCAAGGTGCCCCAGGAGATGAGGGATAGGTGGTTTCACACTTTCGCGGTAATTCTATTAATTTGGCGTTAGTTTATAATTTTATTTCTATTAATAATTTAATTTATAATTTACAATGTATATACTAATATTAAATTTCTACTAATGTGAATTTTTATTTTTTATAGCAAAAATATAGATGGGATGTCGAGATCACGGGACTGGTCCGGGATGCCTTCGATGACAAGGCGATGCATCGCCTTACTAATCAAGTCGGCCGCTGGAAAAAGAAATGGAAGGTGGACCCTGAGCATGCGATGCATGAGTGGTTCAACCCGACGGTTTGGACAGGTCTCATTGCCTACTGGCAGTTGCCGACTTCCGAAGACACAAGCAGCAAGTGCCGGGCCGCGCGTTACACCAAGGTTGACGGAGAAGGCATTTCGAAGCATGTCTCGGGGCAGTTGTCCTTCTTCGAACAAGCGCGCCGTATTGTAAGTTGAATTCAATTTCTATAGTTCAAATTTTAAAAATTCTTTAAGTTAAAGTATCTCACGATTTAACATATTTTTACCATTTTTCAGGCACAGACGAAAGGTGCCCCGGTTACGATGTCCGAGATTTGGGAGAAGACCCACAGACGCTAGGACGGTACGTGGGTTGATAGTCGAGTTCAGCAGCTTCACGGCGATGTGACTGCCCGGGTCGAGGAAATCACATCGCAGTCCACTCCCGATGGTCAACCCGTCCAAATGACCCCAGTGGACGTAAACCGCATAGCCACTCAGGTAACGAAAACAAACTTTTATTACTAATTCATATATAATTATTTAAGTATTTATTTATTTCTTTATTAAATTTTATTTTACAGCTAGCTCCCCGTACCAGAAAGGGGAAGATTGCTTTCATGGGATCTATTCCGACAGATGCCGAGGGAGTTCCCTTTTGCCCGGTTTCGACATACGTCCCGGACCCGATTAGAGATAAGAAGCTAGAGATCGCAGAAGCACAGATCAGAATGCTGAAGCAGCAACACGACGCCTATGATATGATGTTCGAGTTACTTGGGGATTCGAACCCGGCGATTCGGGAGATGCTGAGGAAGAAGAAACAAGGAGAAGCTGGTTCATCTTCAGCTTCTGCTTCGGAATTTCATGAAGCTTCGGATTTTCAGGATATCGATGATTTGTAGTTATTTTTTTCGTTGTACTAAATACTCGTTTTATGTAATATATTAATTAAATTTTATTTTATTTTTATTTTTATTTTATTTCCTAAAACCATTAAAAATTCTGTTTTAAAAAAAAAAATTTTTTTTTTTTTTTTGCAACTGATTTGCGACCGTCCAAACTCCACAAACTCCTCGCAATATTTCCTCGCAAATGTCTCACAAATTTTTCTCGCAAACTAGTAGCAAAATTTACCTCGCAAATGCCTTACAAAACTAATCCTCGCAAACTAGTAGCAAAATTTGCCTCGGAAATGCCTTGCAAAATATCCTCGCAAACTCCTAGCGAACTTTGCCTCGCAAACGCCTCGCAAATGTTTGCGAGGCCTTTGCGACCAAATTTCTTTCCTCGCATATTTTGCGACTAGATTGCAACGATTTTTCGTTTGCGACTAGCTGGTTGCGACGATTCTTATTTGGTCGCAAATGCCTCGCAATGGAAATTTGCGAGACATTTGCTACCACAATCTTAGTCGCAAATTGGTCTGTTTTCTTGTAGTGAAAGGCTGATAACATATTGCTTAGGTTCAATGAGGTTCTATAATTCCAAACAAAATGAAACAATCAATTTCAACAAAACAGAAACAATTGAAACAAAGTAGAATCCTTTTGATTTTTCTTTGAAATATTGAACTAAAACAGAAGATATAAAACTTTTTATGGGATTTTCTTTATAAGAATCACAAAAACAAATGAATTTTTTTATTGAGAGAAAACATATTTTTATAGGTTTTTGTTTATGAAAATCAAAAGCAAAACATAAACTTATTTTTTGGGGGGGGGGGGGGGGGTTCTTAGAGATGAAGAATATACGGATAACATCTGGATAGGATGGGATCTTCGGTTTTGATACCAAAATGATATAAGCACCAAATGGAGCTTATAGCGATTATGGACCGGTTGCAGAGGTTAAAACAATTGGCACATGGGCTCGCCTTGCTTAAACAGAGAGGTAACAAGATGGAGATGTGAGTGACACCACACGGCTTGTGATCTAGCTGTGACATAGTCAAGCCAACAGAAAGGAAAATCTGCACAAACTCTTACTTGCAGAACCAAAACTCAAAGACATAAGCGTTGGAGATAAAACTGAATGTTTATTAAGCTAAAAAAACGTGAATGAAGAAGATGGGACTGATGAGACTTATATTTTCTCTTACATTAGACCTGAACGGTCATAAAATCTATAAAACAAAGGAAAAAAAATTCGTGCCCATAAAAGAAAAGAGCTGTTGACAGGCAAAAAAAAAAAAAAAAAAACAAGAACAAAAGAAAATTGCATAAGTCTGAAAAAAAAAAGAGTCTTGAGCCAAAGGTCTTTGCTTGATATCTTCTGAGTTTGGGCGTGTGTATAGCTCATTTGAAAGCTTTTGAGTCAGCTAGATTCTTCATATTATATGGTGGAAGTGGTTGAGATGCCAAATAAGGAAAGTTTCCTATCTGCTTGCAAATAAGGCCACTATTTTGTCTTCTCTGTTTCGGACTGGTCTCTATGGGCTTTTTGGGCTCTTCTTAAATCATGACCATTTAGTTCTTCAACATTCAGTAGTACTTCTTGGGTAATTTTCAAGTTGGTTTCGATCTCCATTTGGTCTCTATAGGCTCTTATTGGTACTTCTTCGGTAATCTTCAAGTTGTTTAGTCTTTGAGTTACATCTTCATACTACATTTGACTAAGTAAACTATCCACTGATTTGTTGAATGTGTCGCGTATGCTCATGATCCTAGAACGCGTCATTGGAGCTTTCTTCATGCATGGTACTTCGATTACCTCAGATTCTGATTCAGCGTGCTCTGGTAGAATGTACCCATCAAGAGGAAAAGCTTCAGAAACACGTGAACACCCAGATCCAGAGACAAGATCTAGACCTGTTCTTAGAGATGAAGAATATAAGGATAACATCTGGATAGGATGGGATCTTCGGCTTTGATACCAAAATGATATAAGCACCAAATGGAGCTTATAGCGATTATGGACCGGTTGCAGAGGTTAAAACAATTGGCACATGGGCTCGCCTTGCTTAAACAGAGAGGTAACATGATGGAGATGTGAGTGACACCACACGGCTTGTGATCTAGCTGTGACATAGTCAAGCCAACAGAAAGGAAAATCTGCACAAACTCTTACTTGCAGAACCAAAACTCAAAGACATAAGCGTTGGAGATAAAACTGAATGTTTATTAAGCTAAAAAAACGTGAATGAAGAAGATGGGACTGATGAGACTTATATTTTCTCTTACATTAGACCTGGACGGTCATAAAATCTATAAAACAAAGGAAAAAAACTCCGTGCCCATAAAAGAAAAGAGCTGTTGATAGGCAAAAAAAAAAAAAAAAAACAAGAACAAAAGAAAATTGCATAAATCTGAAAAAAAAAGAGAGTCTTGAGCCAAAGGTCTTTGCTTGATATCTTCTGAGTTTGGGCGTGTGTATAGCTCATTTGAAAGCTTTTGAGTCAGCTAGATTCTTCATATTATATGGTGGAAGTGGTTGAGATGCCAAATAAGGAAAGTTTCCTATCTGCTTGCAAATAAGGCCACTATTTTGTCTTCTCTGTTTCGGACTGGTCTCTATGGGATTTCGGACCATTTAGTTCCTCAACATTCAGTAGTACTTCTTGGGTAATTTTCAAGTTGGTTTCGATCTCCATTTGGTCTCTATAGGCTCTTATTGGTACTTCTTCGGTAATCTTCAAGTTGTTTAGTCTTTGAGTTACATCTTCATACTACATTTGACTAAGTAAACTATCCACTGATTTGTTGAATGTGTCGCGTATGCTCATGATCCTAGAACGCGTCATTGGAGCTTTCTTCATGCATGGTACTTCGATTACCTCAGATTCTGATTCAGCGTGCTCTGGTAGAATGTACCCATCAAGAGGAAAAGCTTCAGAAGCCCGTGAACACCCAGATCCACAGACAAGATCTAGACCTGTCCAAAGAGAGAGTGAGGCATTTTTCGCAATAGCGACACCATTGGTCCAAAAATCCTGGCGCCTCCATCTCCATCCGGTAGGACTCCGCAAAAGCTGAGCAGCTCGACCAAACCTCTTCGACAACCACCGAGACCAACCATGACTTCTAAAGGGTGAGATCCAAATACAAAGGACGAGAAACTAAAAATAAGCGGGGAATGAAGAGACTAAGGGACCAGCGACCGGTGCTAGAGAAGCCATTGGCCACCGGTCAGAGCTTCGAGAGTCGAGAGAATCAGGTTATTTTGATTAAATGCACATCTATGTTTTGGGAAATTTTTAGAAATACAACTTTTATGATACCACTTTTCAAAAATATCACTTTTATAAATTTTAATAAAAAATCAAGTTTATAAGGGTTTATGATACACATCGGTTTGTATAGTTTTTGGTATGGTTTTAAAAGGTTTTATATAAATTTTTATGGTTTTAAGTTTTTATTAAGGTATTATTAGTGTTTTTGGAGTTTGTAAGGTCTTTACAGGTTATTTACACAATTTGGACCAAAAATGGTAAAAAGGCAACATATCCAGTTTCGAGACATATCTAAAGCATCAAAAGTTTGGGATTCTATGAATATCTTAAGCTTAATGTTTTGAGCTGAAATTTCTAAAAATGATAGCCACGAGAGCTAGTTTTCATTGAAAGGTGATTTTGAGTCATTTGGATCAATGGTTGAAGAGTTATGCCAATTTTACCGGAACATGTCCAAGCAGACTTCAAGCTACGGGCTCAGCCATTGGATCACCAAAATCATGAACCTGAGCCATGATCACGTGCCAAAACTCTTCCCCAACTTCAGCCCATGCTTCTTGACTTCTCAAAGGCCCAAATCCAAGTCCAAGACATATCCAAGTTTTCATAAACTAAAATGAAAAGTTTAAACGACCTAAAAGGTTCTCAACACTTGTACATACCAAAAAAAAAAAAACCCTCATAGCCACTTTTTTGGGAGCCACTTTTACATATTTACTTAGTTCTTTTTTGTTTAAGGGAGAAGGATCATTCTTTTTGTACCATTGAAGAGATCTCTAAACCATGGTGCTTTTACATCAGTCTAATTATGCAATTCTTTTTTTCTCTTGCCATGGATTGTTTGATTATGATTGAGTGGTTTTTTTGTTGGGTTTAAGAGATATTCAAAGGAGATTCATGGATTGGTATAGTTAGGGTGTTAGATCAGGGTTTTTATTCTTTTAGAAGTTCTTCGTTCTAGGTTTATATGTATTGCTTAACTAGCAATTGATTCTAGGTTGATAATTTGCCAAAAGTACTGATTTATCTCCAGGATTTATCTAGACGAGCATGACGCTATAAGGTGCAAGAGTTGACTTATACAGTATTTGTGAACATATCGAACCTACTCTTATTGCATGAATTTATCTGCTTGATTGCATACGAAAATTAAGTAATTAGATTGCTTAGTCATGGTAATTAGCGCTGCGAGAGTAAGTTAATTATTTATTAGTGATTTAAGTTTAAGAAGTGCATCTAATTGAAATCTCTAATTTGATTTATCTAAGTTAAACAGTCCATGATCCATGGAAAATTCCCTGCTGCCCAACTTTTTTTTTATTGATTTTTGATACGTTTTTACTTGCTTTTTAATCGTTTATTACAATCTGATTTTCATGATAGCTTTTAATATGAATTATCTTAGCTTCATTCGAATCCATATTTGGATTTGTACTGCAGTTTTTCATTCTTCAGTGGATCAACCTCTAAATACTACTGCATTTGTTGTGAACTTGCAGTTTTATTTCAGGGTTTCAAACTTGAGCACATTAGTTTATAAAACATGTTCTATAAAATTCTATAGGCTTTTTTGAAATATTATAAGATATTTTTTATGATTTTATAAAGTGTATAACATGTTTATGAAATTTGTAAACCCTTATAAATTTGAATTTTTATAAACGGTCTTATAACATTTACAAAAATGGACAGCAAACATTTATAATTCTCTCCTATTTTTTTTTTTTTTTTTTGGTAGTTTTCCATAAAATTCTACGATTAAACTTAAACATGATTAATTTATAATAAATTCAGGACATATGATGTGCAAGAAAATTATTCGAAATATGTAGGTTGCATGAAATATTCATAAAAGAGAACGCGAAAACGAATTTATGGAAAAAAAAAAATTAAGAAGCAGATGCGTAGTGGAATCCTTAATGTATATATATAAATTCATTACAATAAGAATGTTTAAACAATATAAAGCCAATAAATAAAACTAACTCAACTATAAAATAAAGATCATAATTTTTAAATTCAATATTTTTATTTGGAAGAATAATCTAAATAATATACAAATGACACTAAACATTAAAAGGAAAGAGAATCCATCAATCCAAAAACATAGAATAATAAAACAGTTCAATAAAAAATTATATTAATTGGAGACTTAAACTAGCTGAAAAAAATGAAATTGAAACTCTATAAAATATCACAACTTACACCATATCATATTTTATATATATTAATAGAAGAGACATTAGAGATAAAAATTCAATGTGTCACTCAATGAACAATTTAAGGGACACATCATTTAATTTTAACCAATCAGAATATTTCAATTAAAAATATATGCCATAGTGGAAATCTCTACATATTCTCATTAATTTTATAACATAAGCTCATTAATACATGTTTTACAAATTTAAACCCAATCAAATATAATATTTTAGACTTGCCATATCTATTTTTAAATTTTTATGATATATTAACAAGTTTTTTTATTATTATGAAGATCAATTTAGACGAAAAAATGAAAATCAATTTTACACTTAAAAGATATTGAAATAAATAACATTTGCATATTTTTAATCAATTTTACACATAAAAATATTAAAACTAATGACATTAACATATGGTTGATCAAAAATATTTAACTTTATTATATTTATGCACAATATATATCATTTTGTACATTCATAGATATTACAAATTATATATTTTGTTATACATATTTTAATATTCGTCAACCTATTTAATCATTTAATTCCGCGCTTGGTGTGGGTCAAAATCTAGCATATATTAATAGAGGAGACATTCACAAAAAAATCCTAGGTGTCGTTCAAAGAGTATTTTAGGGGACATGTCATTTAATTTAACCAATCAGAACATTTTAATTAAAACTATATGACATGGTGGAAATCTCTACATATTCTCATTAATTTAATAACATATCCCCATTAATACATATTTTACAAATTTAAACCCAACTAAATGTAATATTTTAGACTTACCATATCATCTATTTTTAATTTTTTTTTTATATATTAACAAACTTTTTATTATTATATTTATAAAAATATTATCTATTGTGTATATATGTATTTATATTAGTATACTATAAAAATATTTTTATTATGATGTAGTCTATTATATATATTTAATCACACTTGCAAATATTTATACAATTTATTATTGAACAACATATAGTTTTTTCGTTTGTTATGTCCCATAAATTCATATAAATCTAAAATTTATCTGATTTATCGTATGCTCTATAATGAAGATCAATTTTACACTTTAAAATATTAAAATAAATAACATTTGCATATGTTTTGATCAATTTTATAAATAAAATATTAAAACTAATAGCATGAACAGATGTTTGATCAAAAGTATTCAACTTTATTACATTTATGCACAATATATATCATTTTTGTACGTTTATAGATGTTAGAATTCATATGCTTTGTCATACACGTTTAAATATTAAAAATTTATATATGTTAAAATTGATTAGTCAACCTATTTAATCATTTAATTATACGCTTGGTGCTTGTCAAAATCTAGTATATATATTAATAGAGGAGACATTCACAAAAAATCATAGGTGTCGTTCAAAGAGTGTTTTAGGGGACATATCATTTAATTTAACCAATCAGAATATTTCAGTTAAAACTAGATGTCATGGTGGAAATCTCTACATATTCTCATTAATTTTATAACGTAAACCCATTAATACATATTTTACAAATTTAAACCCAACTAAATGTAATGTTTTAGACTTACCATATCATCTATTTTTAAAATTTTCTAATATATTAACAAACTTTTTATTATTATATTTATAACAATATTATCTATTATTTATATATGTATTTAGATTAGTATATTATACAAATATTTTTATTATGATGTAGTCTATTATCCATATTTAATCATACTTGCAAATATTTATACAATTCATTATTGGAAAACATATATTATTTTTCGTTTGTTATGTCCCACAAATTCATATAAATCTAAAATTTATCTGATTTATCGTATGCTCTATAATTTACACGAATAATGACGATCAATTTTACACCTAAAAGATATTGAACTAAATAACATTTGCATATGTTTTGATCAATTTTACACATAAAATATTGAAACTAATGACATTAACAGATGTTTGATCAAAAGTATTCAACTTTATTACATTTATGCACAATACATATCATTTTTGTACGTTTATAGATGTTAGAATTTATATGCTTTGTTATACACGTTTAAATATTAAAAATTTATAGATGTTAAAATCGATTAGTCAACCTATTTAATCATTTAATCTTGCGCTTGGCGCAGGTCAAAATCTAGTTTTCGTTAGAAAAAGAAAAACGGTAACAGAAATTAAACCTAGCACACCATATTAAAATTTTAAGAATAACACAAATTATTATGTGAAAATGTTTGTTTACCTAAATAAATTACAAACAAAAAGGATGAGTTTATAAGAAATGTTCTCGATTCACTCTCCTTGATCCCTCACTCTCGGAGTTCAAAGACGGACTTCTTAACTCGATTCTTTCGTTTACGCTTTTTTAATTTTTCATTTGTAAATATTTTTTTTCTGAGTGTGTCACGTACGCATGGAGTTGTCTTTTAATAGTTTTGGTTGTTAAAACAAAATTAAAACATTATATTTGGGTTTTGATATTGAATTTGTGTTAGTATCAAAAAATAAAACTAGTGGTGCTACTTAAAAATGTGTTATTTAGAAAATTGCCCTTATTTATGTTGTTTGTGTTCGTGATTCTTAGTGAGAATTTTTTTTTATCAATAACAAGGAAATGAGATCAGAGATTTCAATAATTTGAGTGAGTTTTCAGATTTTTTTTTTTTTTCGTTAATGAAAAATCTAAAACAACTACCCACTTCTTATTTATTTACACTACCGCATTTCCAAAACGAAAAACAAATTTTTTTCCATGCGTTTATATAGCGTTCCTCCATGCTTCTTCAAAACTTCCGATTCTGATTTTGATCATGAAAAGTGAGTTGCACATTCAGTAAAACTTCCATTCAACTACATGCATCAATAAAAAAAACATTAAAAAAGGCTCTTCTTTTAAGATCAATCAACATATTTTTCTTCTGTAGTTAAAAACCGAAAGGAAGACAAATTACTATAAAGAAACATAACTCACAAACATAAACGGTTAAAAACATTACAATAGAGATTAGTCCGAGTTCTGCGAAAAATATTTGGCTATTCTTTTCATATGTAAAGTTTCATGTCACTTCAAGTGAGTAGATTATACATTTGTGTGACAGACTGTCGTATTGTACCTTCTTACATTTGTTAATATAAGTGTTTTTTGTATTTTATTTATATTTTGGGCATGAGAATCAGTGTCCAAGTTGAAGCTATTAGCTATGTTGGTTGATAATTCATTTTCTGTATGTGCAAAAATTAAAGCTTCATAATATATTGAGAACAATTCATGCATTATTCAACAATGATTGAATATCATAATAAAGTGTACTAGTTAATTATAAGATATTATTACAAATTTACAACTTGACATACTCCATGTGTGTTTTTAATTCTCGAGGCACTTTTGTGTTCTTGATTATATTTACAACTAATCTAACAATTATTATACAGCCATTTATGTATAAAAAGTACAACTATTTCTGTTGAAAAATTAATGAAGTCCACATGTGTATATACAAATCCATTTCCACAAGTTCCAAGACCGTATGATGAGATAATAATAATAATCGATTGCTTCAGTATGGACTGATAATAATGCAAGTGTAAATCACCATCTTTTATGTTGGAACCCCAATGGCAAGAAACATCTAACTAAGGAAATTTATTTCTCTAAATTTGGATCAACAAAATGAAGAACAAACATAACTAACAATCGTTGATTATGTGCATTTATAGTTTCGTTGCTATACCATTATGAAACTAAATCATACGGACTTTCCAATATGAGTCGTTCAAATTTAGTTGCAGTCCACTAGTTTCACTACAGAAGATCTACTCTCTAAATACTCTATAATGAAGATCTCAAAACTGGTTTGTAATTCGGTGAATAAGATCCCGTCACCGTTACCAAAAAAAAAAAAAAAAAGAAAAAAAAAATCCCGTAACCAACAAATATCGTACAAAGCATCTTTAACTTTTATCATGATTTTATTTCAATAAAATGATAAGAGTAGGACGTACTACATATACAGATACCAATTTTAATTACATCAACCTGCTTCATGGTATTTTTTAGGACGATTCTCAAAAATATTACATTTTAAAGTTTTTTTCAAAAAATAACACCACTAATTTTTTTTTTCAAAAATACCACTTAAAGTTTTGTTATTCCAAAAATAACACAAAATAAAAACTAATTTTTGAACCCTAAAAACTAAACCCACACCTTAAAATCTAAATCCCAAATCATAAAAACTAAACTCTAAATTCAAAATACTAAACCCAAACCAAATTTTTTAAATTATAAACTCTTAAAAATCATTTTAGTGTTTATGGTATTTTTGTTAAAAAAAAAAAATTATGGTACTTTCGGAAAAAAAAACTAGTGATGATATGTTTGGAATAAAAACTTAGTTTAGTGGTATTTTAAAGAATTTTTCTATTTTTATGCATATCATTATATCAAAAGGAGTAGAAAAACATATTTCGAAAGGTTAAATGACTAAAGAAACTAATTAATTAACGCGAAAAGTAAAGAATTAATATCAAGAATCTTATCTCGATATTGTCGTGGATCACAGAATCATGAATTGGACCTTGGTTAATTGCACTATATGACTATGGATAAAGAGTAATTATATAAACTATTTATGGATAAACTGAAAATTGGGTAGATAGTACTGATAATTTGAAAATTAGGTAACTAGGAAAGAGAAACAAAATTAAACCAACAATATCTTCTCTATTTTGAATAATTACAGAAAATGCCATTGACCTGAAATTTTATTTTATGATAGAATACACCGGCGACACTGTTCATTAACCAACAGCCGACACTGTTCTCCGATATGATAACTGGCTTAAGGTAATTTTTATATTTTCATATTTCAGATTCCCTATGAGATGATAACTAGATGAACACGATAATTTATGATATGGTACTGGTTTAACACGACAATTTCATATTTTCTGATATGATAACTGGGTTAACATGATAGTTTCTACGACATGCTAACTTGTTTAACACATTAATTGCATAATAACAGTGTCGGGGCTTAAACTCAGATGAACAACGTCATCGGACGGGTGTTAGCATGTTATAAGTGTCAGATATTATTGTTAGCATGTTACAAATGTCAAATATTATTGTTAGCACGTTAACATTCGATATAACATGTTAGTATAATTGTTATCTTGTTAATTTTGTAAGAGAATTCACGATCTTAATTTGAATTTTCATATTTTGAATGATATGATAACTGAGTTAACATGATAAACGTAAACTTATCGCGATATCATATTAGTAAGCATGTTAATCAATTAGTTATCTACTAAAATCACATTATGTTTTATGTATCCGGTGATGAATAGTAGTAATTGATTTTGGATGAACAGTGTCGTCTGGTCATTAATGAACAGTGTCAACGGCTTATTCTATCGGAAAATAAAATTTTAGGTCAATTGCATTTTCTATAATTATTTAAAATAGAAAGGATATTTTTGGTTTAATTTTTGTTCTCTTTCTTAGTTACCTAATTTTCAAATTACCTATGCTATCTACCTAATTTTAAGTTTATCCATATATATTAATTAAATTCACCTGATCTTATCATTATAGCGTGATCAGCGTGTGAATGCACATAAAGTTGGCCGGATAAACATATAGGCTCTAACTGGTGACTTAGGAATGAAAGGAATGAGGAGGATTATCTCATTCCTAATATTTTTTTTACCATTTATATGTAATTCTTTTTCATTCCTTATAGTATGAGGGAATATATAAAAAAATGGTTTCCCATCTAATTTGACAAGGAACAAAAAGGAATACAAAAAAATAGGTAAAAAAATATTAACTTGAAATATTAGAAATAAACTTATGGAAATTTCGCATTTTAACGTTAAAATTCCACGTTCACCTTCTTCTTCTATATATATGAGAGACTTTTCTTTTCTTATTCTAACCTAATACAGCGGCTAAAGCAATAGCAAGAGGTACACAATTCTCTTTTTATAACTATTCTAATTCGTAAGAGTAAAATAGCAGAGTGGTATTTGTGTTATAACACATGTATCATGTGTATTTGTTAGATATCATGTCAAGTTCAAGAAATAACAATGGAGCGGTCGTGGACGTCAGTCAAGTGATGAGGCAAGAACCACAGACGACGGCGAAACAATTCATAAACCTCAGGTATTTATGTTTATATAATTTTTTCTTCTGCAAATCTATTGATGCATTAATATGAAACATGTGGATTAATTATGATAAAATATACACTTTCGTATTTGTGGAAGGATAAAAATTGTCAAGTTATGCTTGACCTCGTCATTGCGGAGTTAAGAGCAGATGGCTACCGTAGTAGAATGCCGGATGTTGCTGGTAGAAAAAGAATTGAAAACCAATACTTTGAGTTGATGGGAGAAAAGGTTTTTTGGGAGCCAGAGATAAGCAACAAGATTGGTTACTTGCGTAAACTCTGGATAATTAACAGTCAATTGATAAATGGCACTGGTGTTTCGGTTAATTCATCTATTGGACATAGATATGTCACAAAGTTGGTGGACTGATCGGATTGCGGTAATTCATCTACTATACTTTTTTCTTTTTATTATTCACAGGAATTTGGAAATAAAGGAAAATTTGTTCATGTCTTACAAAAAAAGCCTTTGCCATTCAAAGATTTGTTGGATCAAATTTTTGGTGAACATGATGTCGATCAAGATGAACGTTATTCTCCACAATGCTTGGCCTAAATATCCTGCAGAGTCAACCTACTTTAGCTAACAATGATGGCATCTTAATGGACCAAATGCATGAAGGTCGAAATGTTAAACCAATTGTGGATTTGATTGATGATCAAGGATCCCAACGGCCAATCATAAGCACGTCAACTCGTCGTCCTCCAAGAAGAAGAACTAACTTTGAAACACAAGTTGAAAGTGGATTTCAGCGTATAATAGATACTCGTCAAGATTTTTTGGAAGAACTACGTTCTCGAAATTTCAAAAACTAACATATGGTGATGCAACGGCTGTTCTAGAAAAACTACCCACTAAAGAAATGGGAGTATTTTGGTGGGCAGCAAATAAGTTATTAAAAAATGATGTTGATGTCCGTGAAGCCATCATAAAATTGGAGAGTGCAGAGAATAAGATCAAATATCTGGAGAGTTTACTTGGCACAGATAGATACGGAAATCCATGCAATTTTGTTGATCTACTAATGACAAGTCAAAACCTCTTTCATAATATTGGAATGATTGGAAGTAGTTCAATGAGAACTACGACTGCTAGAACTGATTTCACGAACTTACTTGGAGTGCACTCCTCTGGATTTGAAGAATCGACAGGAAAAGCATCAAATATGGTCAATATGCTTGACGATGAAAGCGATGGTGATAAGCACGCTTGAGTGTTCTACGATTTTGTTATTTGCTGGATTTTTAGTTTAATTTTTGTTTTGGAGCTTTTGGTGTTTGTTATTTTTATATGGATTTTATTTATTTAGATTGATAAATGTTTTGAGCTTTATTTTCTAAAGATCATATTAATAGTAATATTTATATAAATATTTGCAGAAACTTCGTATTATAGAACTACGTTCACGTGGACTTCAAAATTTGAATGAGGATGAGTTAATGGAGCTAATGTTATTGGAAGAAGAAGATTTTATCCAAAGGTACATGCATCCTATAGTAGAGTACTACAAAAAGAATTTTTGTAAGCAACCAATGAATGAAGAGTGGGGAAATGATTGGAAAATCATACGAGAGCAAATCTACAACAACGAAATATCTTGTCGTACTCTCATTCACATGAGTTTGGAAGCATTTACTTGTTTATGTGAAGTTCTTCAGACGAAGTACGGATTACAAGACTCACATAATATTAAAGTCGATGAGAGCGTCGCAATTTTCTTGATTATTTGTGGCCAAAATGACACTCAACATGACATCGGTCTAAGATTTGGCCATGCTCAAGAGACTATAGGCAGAAAATTTCATTATGTTCTTGGAGCAATGGTAACTGGCAGTTGACTATTTACGGCCTAGAACAACTCGTGAGTTTAAAGCAATATCCAATAGTTTAGAAGGAGAGAAACGATATTGGCTTTATTTTAGTGGATTTATCGGAGCTCTTTATGGAACTCATATACCGGTTATGGTGACTCCAGGTCGAGATGCATTGCGGTTTGTGAACCAAAAAGGAACAGCAAGTCTTAATGTTTTGGCAATGTGTGATCATGATATGCTTCTTACATATTGTTTCGTTGGAATGGCAGGATCAACACATGATTCTCGAGTGCTTGAAACTACTATACGAGAAGATTCAATGTTTCCTAAACCTCCTGAAAAAAAATATTATCTTGTAGACTCTGGTTATGCAAATAGACGTGGTTATTTAGCTCCATATCGGAGAGAAAGAAAAGAAGGTACTCGATATCATCTTCAAGAGTTTTTAAATAGTGAGCCTCCAAAAAATAGAAAGTAAATGTTTAACAGATGGCATGCTTCATTACGTTCAGTTATTGAACGTACGTTTGGTGTATGAAAATAAAGTGGAGGGCTTTAAATGAATTTCCAAGGTATGATATTCTGACGCAAAGGAACGTTATCTTTGCAACAATGGGTCTCCACAATTTTATTCGATGGAACAAAATTAAAGATGTTGATTTTGAAGAATCGGCTGTGGGAAATAACGGTACACATATGTATCAAAATGAGAACGGCGATGAAAATGATGCACACATGAATGAAGAAACATCAACGGGGGCTTATATGAAGATTGTCGAGATCATATAGCGGTGGAAATGTGGCGGGTTAAAACAAATGCTTCTCATCGGGTATAGGTTTATATCTTTTTGGTATTATATTAAGAATTTTATAAAAGATAAGATATTGGATATTATATTTAGAGCTCGTTGTTCTACGACCAGAGAAGCTTTTAACACTTGGTAAATATTATAATTTTGCTTTGAAATCAGGTTCTAATATGTTTTCTAATAGTGCTATTAATTGGATTATTTTATCGTGGAACATTGATGCAAATTTTTGTTGTGTAGTTATGAGATTATATGAAGGGTGGAGATGCTAAAGCTTAGAGATGAAGGCGTTAAAGTTCGTGGACAAAACTCAATTACATTATTGTTTTATTTTTTTTTAAGTATTAACTTTTAAATGTTTTATTATTAAAAAATACTTATTCCTTTTTTTTTGTTACCATTTACTAGGAAAATTTGTTCCATTCCCTCTCTACATTTATTCTTTTTAATTTGTTCCATATAATTATTTTCATTCCTTTTCCTCCTCATTCCCGTTATTTCTCAACTGGTCACCAGTTAGAACCATAATCATAATTAACATATTATTATTTGTCATTTTCTAACTATGAACAGGTAAGGGGAAAATCAATAAAATCTTTAAATAAATACAAATTCATGAATTTAATATATCTACAACAACATGCCTAAAATTTTCAACGAAAAGGCAAGTTTTGGCTTCACATCTATATGCATATAGAATAATGAAAAAACAATTCTTTAAAATACCATCAAAATAATTTTTTTTTTTAAATATACCTTTTTAATTTTTTTTTCAAAAATACTACTAAAATTTCTGCTTTTCCAAAAATACCACAAACACTAAAAATGATTTGTAAGGGTTTATAATTTAATTTTTTTGTTTGAGTCTAATATTTTGAGTTTAGGGTTTTTATTTGGATTTAAGGTTTAGTTTTTCGAGTTTAGGGTTTTATTTTCAAGGTTTAAATTTTAGTTTTATTTTGTGGTATTTTTGAAAAAATAAAAAAAATTAGTGGTATTTTCGGTTTATATTGAATATCACAAATGACAGAAGGCAATGACCAGTAGTGCATTAACCGGTCTAAACCGTAACGAGATAAGCAATATAAAAAAACTCAGTCAAAACCGAATAGTTAGGGTATCGCTGACTGGATAAATATCACCAACGGCAGATAGAAGGCAAATTGATATCGGAGAATTCGTTTATAGAGATTTTTTGTTGTTGTATATTTGTATATATACTTCCACTTCCTTCATACATTAGTTTTTACTGTTTATTACAACTTATGTTTAAAAATAAAATTTGAATTTTTTCCGTTATCATATGTTCTTTGTTCAACACGGACAATATGTGAAGTATTCCCTTGGTATTGTACTCCTTTGTTAACCATGGTTATTTTTTTTCTTCCATTCTGTTTTTTCAATGTAAATAAGCTTTTAAATTCTTAGATTTAAGATCACTTTGGAGTTATGACGTCTAAATATATGTTAATCGTAGTTTTTAATTCGTTTTGAGTGATTTAGATCGCAGACTAAATGCAGATGTAGTGCAGCGCTTTTGAAGAGTTTCTACTAAAAGAAAAGGTGGCACATCTTAATTGTATGACCAAAGGAGGTGCCGTCTTAATGAGGTAATATTATTTAAAATTTTTTTCCATGATATAATTCGGGCCTCAAATTATTTATTTCAATCCCATGACGAAGCCCATAAACCTTAAAAAACACAGCATTTACTCTTCCTCTTCTTCTCCTCAGCAACCATAGAGCAGACGAGCATATTTGCAATTTTTTCGATCTCTTCATTTCTGTGATATTTCTCCAATAATTCTTTGAAATAATGTAATTCCTTCGAATATATCATGGATATGAATGATTACGAGATGGATTTTCCTGCCATAATTTTTTTCCAAAGGAAAAAGCCAGATTCAGATACCATAATAAACTACAGTTCGAAGTTCAATCATCTTTCACTGATGGAACATGTAGTGGGTGAGGAAGTGTGGGATTATGTCCGCAAATCACCGCTAGGAGTTATTTGTAAGGTTGAGAAGTTGGGTTTCAGATGGAGTGCCAGATTTGTGCATCATCATCTTATTTGCAAACAACTGGAGATGCCCATTTGAGTTGTGGTTTTTGATCACGGGGCAGCCAGCACGATTCTCGCTTTTCGAGTTTGAAAAGATCATAGGTCTTAACTGTAATGAAATTACGCAGTTTGATGGGCTGGAATCTTCTCAAGCTACTCACAAAAGTTAGAATCGCTTTCAGGATCTTCTCAAAATACGCCGTTCTAGCCCTTGTATTGAGGACATAGAGAATTTGTGTTTGAAAAATGTTGGAGATATAAGCAAATCTTGGTCCATGGAAGATAAAATTAGGCTTAGTTTTCTAAATATCCTATCTAATAGTATGTTGGTTTGAGAAGTTGGGTTTCAGATGGAGTGCGAGATTTGTGCATCATCATCTTATTTGCAAACAACTGGAGTGTGAAATCCCATTTGAGTTGTAGTTTTTGATCGTGGGGTAGCCAGCATGGTTCTCGCTCTTCCAGTTTGAAGAGATCACAGGTCTTAACTGTAATGAAATTACGCAGTTGGATGGGCTGGAATCTTTTAAAGCTACTCACGAAAGCTGGAATCGCTTTCGGGATCTTTTCAAAATAAGTCGTTCTAGTCCTTGTATTGAGGACATAGAGAATTTGTGTTTGAAAAATGGTGGAGATATAAGCAAATCTTGGTCCAGGGAAGATAAAATTAGGCTTAGTTATCTAGCTATCATGTGTAACGATTTGTTGGGTGTTGATCGGCGTACCAAAATTCTACTTAACCTAGGTAGGTTGGTGATGGATTTGGCAACTTTCGAACGGTATCCCTGGGGCAGGGTTGGTTACAAAGATCTTGTTGACATGTTAAGTTAGTAACTAAAGAGAATATATGGCAAGACTTTTATGTTTTGAAGGGGTTCGTGCAAGTTCTACAGGCCTGGGCATATGTTTATGTGCCCAAAGTGGGAGAAAATGTGGGAACACCTATAGTATAAGGTATACATCTGCTAAGATACAAGAGAAAAGTTGGCAGACCCGATATGAAGAATATCTTCTCGAGTGAAGAGGTATGTATATCTTTGGCACAGTTTGTTGAATTGAAAATGTAGACTTTTGGCAAAATAAGCCATAGTGGCAGTGTGGCTCACAGTGGCAGACTCTGCCACAAGTTTACATTTTCCCTTCACTAGACTTCTGGTAGAATTTGTTATGAATTACGCACACCTCTGGCAGACTTCTGGTTGACAGTTATATAACCATATAATTGTGTTTTGTAGGTGACTGTAACTACTATGTGTGAGAGATCCCGGGCAGATATGTATCCACGTTGGAATGGTAAAAACGTAATAGATAGCAAGGTTGATAATCTCATCAAATACATTCTCTCTGGCCAGCCATTGGCTGACATAATATGGACCATCTCAAAAATGCCCCCAGTCCCACAAAACCGCATTGGAAAAAAAAAGGAAAGTAGTTGATGAAGGAATGAGAGGAAAAGAGAAAAAGAGGAAGGGAATTGAAGAGCGAGATGGAGAAAAGAGGAAGATGAAGAGGAAGGGAATTGATGGATATGAAGAAAAAATCGAAGAAGAAGAAGAATAAGAACATCTCAGACATTATGTCATGAAACCGAGGTCGCCTGTAGCTAATATCCAATCTACTGGTTCAAGAGACATCGTCGACATCATTGAATATTTCGTGGATAAACAGCAGGCCAAGTTTGACGCAGTAGTAACTAGAATTGAAAATGCAAACTTGGATCAGTAACGATTAAACTTGGAACAGCAACGAACCAGCATGGAACATCAGAAAGTTTTGAGTGAAACCTTAAACAACTTGGCACGGGTCGTTGCAAAGCTGATGGAGAGGATGACTTGTTTCGAGCAAGATACTCGCTTTTCTAACAACAAACTAAAACCTGACAATCGCATGGTATGTCCAACTCAGCAAATTATTGAAATAAAAGAGTTGGCATACTCTGCGAGATCATGCTCTACCAGATCTAGTAGAACAATAGAGGGTCATGGCATAATCTGCGTGATCATGTTGTACCGTTCATTATGTGAGACATGTACCTAGTACGACAGACTAATAATAGCATCCAATACTATTCATTATTGGCATCCCTTAATATCCATTACGGCAGAGTATGCCTTTAAGGTGTAATCAATTGAAGCTGATTATGCCATTTCGGCAGAGTAGTTCATATTAATTCATTACTTTTAAAATTTCAATGACGAAGAAGAGACTATGGTGGATAACAAAGGATAAGGATATGATGGCAAAGACAACGAAGGAGAAAGAATCAATGTTGTTATCTCTACCTAATTTTCAAATGATAAAGGAAGAGATGCCAAAGAAAAAGGAGAAGATAATGGCATCGAGGCAGATGATGGAAAAGAAGAAAAAGTAGGATATGATGGCATCGACGCAGAGGATGCCAAAGAAGAACATATTCAGGATGATATTAATGATGGGGATGGTGAAAAAAGAGATGGGAGTGAAAAGGCTGAGGATGCTTCTTGTAAAGAAGCAGATGCCAAAGAAAACATTTTTGCAAATGATGGCATTAAGGCAGAGGATGCCAAAGAAGAAAAAGGAGAAGATGATGCCAACGTTTACCTTTAGGAAGAGGATGCCACTGCATCAGATGATGATAAAGAAGCGGTTAGTGAAAAGGCAGGTGTTACCAAAGAAGCAACTGATGGTGAAAAAGATATGGGAATAAAAAGGTTGAGGATGCCTCTTGTAAAGAAGAGGTTAGTGAAAAGGCAGCTGTTGCCAAAGAAGCCAATGTCTGCATTAAGGATGCCACTGCAGCAGATAAAACCAATGTCTGTATTAAAGATGCCAAATAAAAGGCAGCTGAAGAAAACATTTGTGCAAATGATGACATTAAGGCAGATGATGGCAAAGAAGATGCCGCTGCAGCAGATGAAACCAATGTATGTATTAAAGATGCCACTGTAGCAGATGAAACCAATGTCTGCATTAAAGATGCCAAAGAAAAGGCAATTGATGCCTAAGAAAACAAAAGTGAAGATGATCCCATTACGGCATACACAACCAACGTCTGCATGGAGATAAGTGATTCCACTGTAGCAGATGGTAATGATGGCTCAGTGATTGACATTGAAAATCCTGTACATAAATCGGATGATTCACACAATATCATTTAAGGAAAAGGAAAAGGAAGGGGAAGAGGAAAATGAAGAGGAAGATGAAGAGGAAGAGGAAACTCCCAGCCAATTAATGTTATTGAACCATCAGTGGATACAGTCCACCCAAGTACATCTCAAATTGAAAGATACGAAAGCGACATAAATCTTCACTAAACCAACAAACATGACCAAATAACAAGGAGAAGTGAAAGGTTAACTAAATCGTCAATAATTCGTGTTGTACCTAGCACCAAAGGAAAACCAATATCCCCGAAATTTGCTTATGACATTGTATATTGACATGTTGGCAAAGCACTTGTCAATACTCTGAACGTATTCAGAGCCGATAAGTAAGTACCAACAGCCTCTCAGATCGTGTATTTTATCTTGCAGTCTAACTTGACTGTTGATTTTCTTCGACAAAACAAATATTTATCCAATTGGAGGGATGACAGAGGCCCATCTATTCTTCGACATACTTTTGGAGCCGAGAAAATGGTTACATGATGTGGTAAGTACATTCTTCCTCGTTAACAGTTGATCTGCCAAAAGTGTTTATTTTATTTTTAGCT
Source organism: Pseudoturritis turrita (assembly GCA_900406555.1). Classification (NCBI taxonomy): domain Eukaryota; kingdom Viridiplantae; phylum Streptophyta; class Magnoliopsida; order Brassicales; family Brassicaceae; genus Pseudoturritis; species Pseudoturritis turrita. The sequence goes on along the minus strand of OVBL01000153.1, from coordinate 75,288 downwards.
AGCAGATCGTTGTTGTTGTGTATTTGGCAGATTCTACTTTTTTGTTGATGTGTATTGGGCAGACTCTGTTTTGTTGTTGTTGTGTATCAGCACATTGACGCAGTAATGAACTTGACGCAGTAATGAACTTGTATAGACTAAGGCTGAAGAGAAATCCTAGTTCTTTCAAGAGTCAGAGGATTGCTATATTGAATGCACCATTTCAAATGCTTTGGAAGAGTAGATATGAAGACTGGCGTAAATATGGAAGATGGCATGGTGGTACACACGAACTCGTGCAAGGTGGTCTTCCAGCTTATGCCGCAACAAACTCGGTCTGGCTCAAATATGTCGATACGTTATACTGCGTTCTACATATGGGCAATAATCATTGGGTTGTGATTGTCATATCTTTTCTTTATCGGGTTGTCGAAATATATGATAGCTTAAATTCGAGTCAAGAAGCAATTTTGACTACAGCGAGGCATTTTGCTCAAATGGTTCATGCCGCAGTTCAACTGTGTGGGATCGTGACTACGATAAAGAAGAGTATGACATCAAAAGTATTAAAGACGGTCCCAAAATGGGTCCACTAGTAGGGGATTGTGGAGTATATGCACTCAAATACATTGAGTGTCTAATGTTGGGATTGACGCTATCAGAACATGAAATGTGTAATGCAGAAATGCAAAAGTGGAGGCAGAAGCTCGCTGCGGAGTTATTGGCTGATACATCTTCGTATACCAAACATCCATGTGTGATGAGCATATGTCGGCAGCTAACTTCGATCCCTACAACGTTCAAATTTAAATGCATGGTTAGTATTTATATGTATATAGTAAATATTACATTAACGAAATTCTGCAGCGGACAATGCTTTGTTGGTGTTGTGTGTCTAGTAGACTCTGCTTTGGTATCTAACATTTGTCCTTCTTTTATTATCAGCACATTGATGCAGTAATGAACTTGTATAGACTAAGGCTGAAGAGAAATCATAGTTCTTTCAAGAGTCAAATGATTGCTATATTGGATGCACCATTTCAAATGTTTGGAAGAGTAGGTACGAAGACTAACGTAAATATGAAAGATGGCCTGGCGGTACGCACGAACTCGTGCAAGGTGGTCATCCAGCTTATGTCGAAACAAACTTGGTCTGGCTCGAAGATGTTGATACGTTATACTGCATTCTACACGTGGGCAGTAATCATTGGGTTGTGATGGTCATATCTTTGATTGACCGGGTTGTCGAAATATATGATAACTTAAATTCGAGTCAAGAAGTAATTCTGGCTGCGGCGAGGCCTTTTGCTCAATGGTTCATGCCGCAGTTCAACTGTGTGGGATCGTGACTACGATAAAAGCAGAGTATGACATCAAAATTGTTAAAGACGTTCCCAAAATAGGTCCACTAGTAGGTGATTGTGGAGTATACGCACTCAAATACATTGAGTGTCTAATGTTGGGATTGACGCTATCAGAACATGAACTGTGTAATGCAAAAATGCATAAGTGGAGGCAGAAGCTCGCTGCAGAGTTGTTGGTGAGACATCTTCGTATACCGAACAACCCATGTGTGATGAGCAGATGTTGGCAGCTAACTTTGATCCCTACGACGTTCAAATTTAATTACATGGTTAATATTTATATGTATAGAGTAAATATTACATTAACTAAAGTCTGCGGCGTACAAGCAGAATTTTTGTTTTTCCTTCGTTAGTAGAAGAGAACTTGTTTTTTGCTTACACGCATCATAAACTGCGCCTTCTCTACTGATTTTCATCTACAAGGGGTAAAAAAGACAAGCCTTATAGAGTGTAAACCGAGAAGACGCAGCTTCTGCTCATAAGTTGACTCTGCATTTAAGCTGCATCTTCTTTGCTTACACTCAGCATAAACTACGCCTTCTCTACTTATTTTCATCTACAAAGGTCTTAAAAAACAACCATAAGTTTTAATCCAAGTCTCAAAATAAACACCTCAAAATAAAGGGATTCATAACAGTCTATGGCAGTAGTAAACTCTGCCAAACACCTTCTGCAGACTATGCCAGCAGAATAGACACGAGTTCATTTTATACAAAAGAGACACGAGTTCATTTTAAACAAAAAGACACACGAGTTCACACAAATTAAACAAAAAGTTTAAACAAAAGAGATTGACCAAAACAAACATGAGTTCAGACTTCTGCGTCGGATGCTCCTAAATTACGTATGTTAAGCACCTTTTCTTGGGTTAACACCATTTGTCCGTCTACTTCACCCATGTGTTTCTTAAAAGAAAGATTACGGTACAATAGTTCACCGGTTACACGATGAACTCTGTCCAATAAAAAATTGTAATAGGAAGCAGTGGTTGGAGGATTGTGCATAATGCATTTCAGGTAGAACTTTCTCATTCATGGCACTTTAGGTGCAATGCAACTGAAAAAAACTGCTAAAAAGTAGGAGCTTATGTCTTGAAACGCTCCACAGCCAAAAGTTCTCCTCATTCCCTACTGTTTTCTATGAGAACTATCCTTACATAATCTTCAGTATTAGGAAAGCGAATAGACACAGTTTGGCCACATTCAAACATCTGCAACTGCTTAGAATGTACAGTGCTTGCGTGGTCATATAGCATTTGGTATGTGCCTCTAAATCCGCAGTCCATAAAAGGACATAGACATTGGGTGAATATGCACTCCTCTAAATGCGTTGATATTCCATCATAAGTGACAACCTCCAAGCAACCAAATTCAACATTTAGTTACGAATTGCATCTTGCACATACATGATTCCTAACTAAATGACCTTCAGTACACTGGATGCCAAAAAAGATCGACTGAAGTTAGAACCCTAACATAGAAATTAATCTCCATATAAATGCAACTGAAGTCAGAACCCTAATTAATTAATCTCCATAGTCTACCAACTGAAGTCAAAACCATAAGACCAACAGAACATATACAAATAGTAAATGGTAAGAAAGGTAACCTCGAAGAAAGGTTTGTTGAGTTGAATGAGGTAATTCTTGAGCCATGATGAGTCTCCATCTCCGTCCATGTCGAGAGAAAATTTAGGTTTTATATTCGATCTAAGAGGCGATGCAGCCATAAAAAGAAGAGATCTGATGAATGAACTTCACTGAGACTCTGAAACCCTAATATTTGGTTTTATACTAACTGTCTCTTATGGGTCCATGGGCCCATAAGTCTTATAAGAGTATATGTTTGCGTTCCATGTAGTATAATAAAAATCAGCAGAGTTTTATTTACATGGAATATCAAGCGTCATCACTCTTGTATTTAAGAAGTGACTTTCCTCAACCACTCTTGTATTTATGAAGTGGGTTCACTCTTGTATTTAGGAAGTAGGTCCACTCTTGTATTTATGAAGTGGGTTATCATCCACACTCTTGTAAGACCGTTTCCAATGGTTGTCTCTATTTTTTACTCTAAAATAGAGTAAGAAATATCATTTCTCTATTTTTTCTCCAATGGCTACCTCTATTTTAGAGTTTGCTATTTTTTACTCTAAAAATAGTATTTCTCTATTTTTTCCTATATATATAGAGGAAAAAGTAGCATTCCTCTATTTTAGAGATAGAAATGGAGGTGGGTTGGAGTAGATTTTACTCTATAATAGATTTTACTCGGTCTTCAATCATGTCTTTAATCCGAATAACGATAATGAATCTTTCGCAACATCAACAAATGTATTTGAACGATCCGGATTGAAGATTCCTTCAGTTTTACTCATGAACCATAACCCAAGAAATTTTCAGCAATACACGGAGTTCATAACTAAGGTAAAGGTGTTGCATGCTTTTTTTAGAGTTACCCGTTGCTGTTCCTTATGTATTTATAATTTATTTTATGAAGCTTAACGACAAGTACTGGCGAGCAATCAAGACTCACAAGAACATCTTGAAGAAAAAGGCTAAACTTGACAAGAAACAGAAGAGAATCGAGAAGATGATAAAATGGCTCGAAGCCCATCTTTCAGAATGGGGACAGCTTGGATTCGACAAAATAGCCCTTATCCCAGAAATTATCCCCCATGTATTTCACCATGATGAAGACAAATAAGAACATCTACCAGTAGCTCTACCATAATATGAGAACATCTTCCAATTTTTCCTCGAAATCTTTGTAGTAAATTTATAAATGCAATATGAAGAATCAGCCCGTTTTTCTGCTTTTTTATTGACTACTATATATTTGTTTAATTTTTATATGTATAATTACGTATACACTATCGTGATCGGGAAGTTAATATCAGGTTAGTATAAATGCAGAGAAGAAGCGGTACTAAATGCAGAGAAAGCGCCGCTTTTGGTTGTACTCTGCAGTTGGCAAATTTGAGTATAACTTATATAAATTACATAATTTATCTAAATATAAAAAAGGCAACAATAAAAGTACATTTTATATGAATCTTAAGAGTCATCAAATCGAAACAAGAGTACAAACAACAAATATAAATTGTGTATATTAATGAGTTCAAAATCTGCCCGTGTTCTGCCTAAACTCTGCTCCAAATCTAGGTTTATGCTTCCCATACTTTGTCGGTACTCTGTGTGGGAGTCGAAATCAACACAATTAGAATTTGTCGGAGGTTTGTTAAGGGGGATGAAATTTCTGTGGATGAACCACGAACGGAGAGATCCAAAGATGGTTTTTATTAAGCTGTTAAGAAAGCTGTTTGCGTACAAGAGTTTGAGAGCAAAAAAGTCTAGGGTTTTTTGCTAAGTAAAATTGCGGATCCCTTTATCAAGAGATGTACATCGATATATATACTAGTTTGAGTCGTTCAGGTCAATCCTAAAGGGCTTAGGAAAACTTCCCAATCCTTCGGGATTTCTGTTCTCGTGAGTCGGTTTGACTTCGTGGGCTTTTGTCTCAGCGCGGGCCGGAGATGGGCTTGTCGTCCTTGCATAGAAATGACTTCGGCCGCGTCGTCTTCCAGCTCCGTATAAAAATGACTTCGGCCGCGTTGTCTTCAGGTTTTGTATAGAATCGACTTCGGCCAGATAGTTTCGTATCACTTCGGCCAGACAGCTTCGTATGACTTCGGCCAGACAGTTTCGTATGACTTCGGCCGGAGAGTTTCGTACGATTTTAACTTCGGCCAAGCAGTCTCGTATGATTTTGACTTCGGCCAAGCAGTCTCGTATGATTTTGACTTCGGCCAAGTAATCTCGTATGATTTTGACTTCGGCCAAGCAGTTTCGTATAAAAATGACTTCGGCCGAAACGAGTTCGTATCGTGCCTAAGTGGATTCGTATCATAGTCGAAGCGAGCTCGTTGGCCGAAGTGGAGCATGGCCGAAGTGGAGCTTGGCCGAAGAGGATCGTGGCCGAAGTGGATCGCGGCCGAAGTGGATCGTGGCCGAAGCGGAGCTGTCGAAGCGAAGCTGCCGACGTGGGCTGCCGAAGTGAGCTGCCGAAGTGAGCTGCCGAAATGAAGCTGCCGAAGTGAGGCTGCCGAAGTGGGCTGCCGAAGTCAGGCTGCCGAAGTGGGCTGCCGAAGTCAGGCTGCCGAAGTGGGCTGCCGAAGTGAGGCTGCCGAAGTGAGCTGCCGAAATGAAGATGCCGAAGTGAGGCTGCCGAAGTGGGCTGCCGAAGTGAGGCTGCCGAAGTGGGCTGCCGAAGTGAGGCTGCCGAAGTGAGCTGCCGAAGTGAGCTGCCGAAGTGACTAGGCTACCGAAGCGAAGCTGCCGAAGTGAGCTGCCGAAGTCACTAGGCTGCCGAAGTGAGCTGCCGAAGTCAGGCTGCCGAAGCGAAGCTGCCGAAGTGAGCTGCCGAAGTCACTAGGCTGCCGAAGTGAGCTGCCGAAGTCAGGCTGCCGAAGTGGGCTGCCGAAGTGAGCTGCCGAAGTGAGGCTGCCGAAGTGGGCTGCCGAAGTGACTAGGCTGCCGAAGTGAGCTGCCGAAGTCAGGCTGCCGAAGTGGGCTGCCGAAGTGACTAGGCTGCCGAAGTGACTAGGCTGCCGAAGTGGGCTGCCGAAGTGAGGCTGCCGAAGTGGGCTGCCGAAGTGAGGCTGCCGAAGTGACTAGGCTGCCGAAGTGAGCTGCCGAAGTCAGGCTGCCGAAGTGGGCTACCGAAGTGACTAGGCTGCCGAAGTGACTAGGCTGCCGAAGTGAGCTGCCGAAGTCAGGCTGCCGAAGTGGGCTACCGAAGTGAGCAGCCGAAGTGAGCTGCCGAAGTCAGGCTGCCGAAGTGGGCTGCCGAAGTGGGCTGCCGAAGTGACTAGGCTGCCGAAGTGGGCTGCCGAAGTGGGCTGCCGAAGTGACTAGGCTGCCGAAGTGAGCTGCCGAAGTCAGGCTGCCGAAGTGGGCTGCCGAAGTGGGCCGCCGAAGTGACGCTTCCTTCAAGGCTTGCCTAAGTGAAGACAAGGCTCTTGCCGATACGAGCCAAAGCTTGCCTAAGTGGAGACAAAGCTTGCCTAAGTGAAGACAAGGCTTGCCTAAGCGGAGACAAGGCTTGCCTAAGTCTCTCCTTTCTTTGCCGAAGTCTCCCTGCCGAAGTCTCCCTGCCGAAGTGAGCTAAAGCTTGCCTAAGTGGAGACAAAGCTTGCCTAAGTGAAGACAAGGCTTGCCTAAGTCTCTCCTTTCTTTGCCGAAGTCTCCCTGCCGAAGTGAGCTAAAGCTTGCCTAAGTGGAGACAAAGCTTGCCTAAGTGAAGACAAGGCTTGCCTAAGCGGAGACAAGGCTTGCCTAAGTCTCTCTTTTCTTTGCCGAAGTCTCCCTGCCGAAGTGAGCTAGGCTTGCCGAAGTCTCCCTTGCCGAAGTGAGCTAGGCTTGCTGAAGTCTCCTTTGCCGAAGTGACTGGGCTTGCCGAAGTCTCCCTTGCCGAAGTGAGCTAGGCTTGCCGAAGTCTCCCTTGCCGAAGTGAGCTAGGCTTGCCGAAGTCCCCCTTACCGAAGTAAGCTAGGCTTGCCGAAGTCTCCCTTACCGAAGTAAGCTAGGCTTGCCGAAGTGAGCTAGGCTTGCCGAAGTCTCCCTTGCCGAAGTAAGCTAGGCTTGCCGAAGTGGAGACAAAGCTTGCCTAAGTGTAGACAAGGCTTGCCTAAGTGAAGACAAGGCTTGCCTAAGCGGAGACAAGGCTTGCCTAAGTCTCTCTTTTCTTTGTCGAAGTCTCTCTGCCGAAGTGAAGCTTCCTCGGCCGGAAATGGAGCTGCTTTAGCCAGAATGGCCTCTCTTGTGCTTAAGTGGACTCGTACAGAAAAACGACTTAGGCACAATTTCGGCCTTGTCCGATTCTTCGTATTTTCATACTTAGCCATTTTCCCATTGATCACAGCTGGGCGGGTTTTGACCCCAACAGTTAGCCCCCCAGCTCGGTAGTTTCAGTGATGATAGTGCCGAGGTAGAGGAAGTCCAAGCTGGGATCAATGTGCCGTGTCAATCGATATGAGCTGAGCTGACATGACGCTGGGTCCGTTGTTTCTGATGTCCACCAGGTTCTCTGTCTTCAGACTGATAATCTTCTTTCCAGTAGAAATTTCCTCCTTCAACTGTGTTTTGGCACAGCTTCCCATGTATGATGACATCATCTTTTGCTTTATGAGCCTATATATACTCCCCCTTCTCCTCATTTCCTCTTCACTTCCTCACTTCTCAAAAATCTCAAGGTAACTTCTCTCTCCCTTCTCTCTCCTCCTCTTGAAGATATTTTTTTTGTTTTAGGTTGTCTAGCTGTTTTTTTTTGTTGTCCCTGAAATTGTTTTCGGCCGAAGTCTTGTCTGCCGAAGTAATCTGTTGCCGAAGTAATCTGTTGCCGAAGCGATTCTCTTTGCTGGGCGAGATGGAGAGTCCGTTCAATGTAAAAATCGAGATGGAGAATTGGAGTTCCGATTGTGTTAGGCTCAGGCAAGACGCGAGCCTTCAGGCGTGTTCTTCAACACGGCGAATTTCTAAGGGCACATACAAGCATGAGGCGCCTGATCCACCAGGCTCTACGCTCTCCACTGCTGAATCTTTGGAGTCCCTCCGGCACCGTTTCAACATCTCTGAAGAAATTGACTTTATCCTTCCATCGCCCTCGGATCGGGCCAGTGAGCCCCCAAAAGGGTTCTTTACTCTGTACGAGAGTTGTTTCTACATGTGCTTCATATGGTTCCCGATACCAGGGGTCATCCTAGGGTATCTGTGGAAGCATAGACTGGCTCTGGCGCAAATAACTCCGCGGGGAATTCGACACCTGGTTGGGATCGTGGTTCGCAGCTTCGAGTGTGGCGAAGAAGTCACCGTGGATCACTGTTGAACCTGCTATCCTTCCGGACGTTTCGCTCCAAGGATTCGCTTCTTTACTCTCTTTCGAACAAAACTCACCGCAAAATTATCGGAGGATTCCCAAGTAAAGACAGATATTGGGAGGATTATTTCTTCTTCGTGCCCATCTTCGAGGCTTCGGTCGGTGCAGATTGGGTTAACAAAATTAGGACCACATGGAGAAAAATCGGTAGCCGATCCATAGCTTTACGAGATTTTCTGCCCTTTTGAACATGTCATGACCCTCAGTCTTATTTGTTGGTTTTGCAGTTCCTAATCCGCTCCCGACGTGTCCTCCGGACATAATTACATATCGTGAGACTCTAGCTTCCGGTGAGTGCGACTGGCAAGGAGATTTTACTCTTCAAAGAGTGGAAAGAGCGCGGGCACGATACTTTGGGTATTATTCTCCAAGTTCATCTCCTTCGTGTTCTTCTAGCAGTACGAAGAGAGCTATGGGAAAAAGACCATCCGTTCGCGAAAGGATGGAGACCGAGAGCCGTGCCGCGATGGAGCAGGCAGAGGTCGGCCGAACTGAGATCTCTGCGGAGCAGCTGAGTGCTGCCCTAGCTTTCCCCTCGGGCGACTCGTCTGTTGAACCGTCCATGCTGGCTCCGTCGATCCCCATTGTGAGAGAGATCGTGTTGGGCTTGCCCCCATTTCACCGCGGAAAGGGCAAGGCTGCGGCTACAAGTAAGGATGCCGATCGGGTGAGGCCAGTCCGGAGACGTGTCCCGGCGAAGGTTGACACAGGAAAAAATCCTCAAAGAGATGATGCTCCTGGACGAAAAAGGCGCAACGCGTCGGCTCGTGGTGCTGCCGAGCACGAGCTGCCTTCGCAGCCCGAATCTCAGCCGTCTGCTGCCGAAATGTTTTGTGACGACGCGTCGGCCTCGGCCACTCTCTTCTCCAAGATTCTTTCCAAGGGGGATTGTTTTCCTCCTCCCGATACTTTGTCCCGGAGCAAGCCATATGCTGAAATGTCTCGCCGTGGTGCTAAGGTAGTTCGAGTGGAACCCCCCTCATTTTTGTACTTCGTTTAAACTGCGATGCCTGATCTCTTTTTTTTTTCATTCAGTTCGTGGCCTCTATCAACAAGATGACGTCCGGTTACGAGGCGGACGTTCGTAAGAATGCGAGGAGGGCCGAACGTGCACGAAAAGTGGCCGAAGGGCTTCGATCAAAGCTTACCAAAGCCGAGCGCAAACGCGACGCTGCAATGGAGGCAGCGTCAAAACAGAATGAAGACTTAGAGTCCTATCGGGTCCAGCAAGAGGCTCATGTGGCCGAACTCCAGCGGATGCTGAGCTCGGAGAGGGCTATGACCGAGAAGAAAGTCGAACGGGCCAAGAAGGGGGCGATACGCGGTCTGGCCGAGAAATTTCAATCCAAAGTCAACCGAGCCAAGGAGAAGATCAAGATCTTGGGCGAAACTTCGAAGAACAGCGTCGTCGATCTCGCCCAAGTCGACGGGAACCTTGAACTCCTTGCGCTGCTCCGCGGTGACGAACCGCCTTCGCTGGATGCCGAAACGGAGAAACTTGAGGGATGGAGAGCGAGGTACACTGGTGCCGATGACGAGTTCGATAAGTTGGTCGCTTCGTTGGGGCATGACCTAGTGGTCTCGCCGATCTCTGAAGACTCGGCTGACGTCGCGCTTGGTGATGAGTCTGTTGAGGCGTTGGCGGCGGATGTCGGCGTTCGTGTATTCTCCGGATCCAACAGGGGTAAACTTGGTTCGAACGAAGCCTCTGAATCCGAGACGACGGCCGAATCCTCCGACGATGATTAGGGTGCGTCTTCGAGGGGTAAGGTATGAGGATGACGGGGAACTGCCCAAGTCGTCGTTTTAATTATGCTTTGACGTTATTCGGACATGGTGCCTGGATGGCTTTATCCATATTGACTTGTTATGTTTGCGTTGTGGCTTTGGTTTTAGTTGTGTCGTTTTGTTGTTGTCGAAAACTTGTTGCTCGAATGCTGCTTTTTATTATCCAAGGAGGACTGATCCGTTTTGCTAGTATTAATACCGATGGTTCGCTTGTTTCGTTCTGAATGTTTATGCTAGCGTAAGCTCACTTGCTTCGATTATAAACACAGGCGTTTTTGACCAACGATTTGTTTGTTGGGTTTTCAGATGAACATTTCGGTTTGCGGATATGCTACCGTAAGCGTATCCGCTCCGACAATGGACACGTAGTACTGTCGCGACCAACGATTTGTTGTTGGGTTTAGGATGAGCATTTCGGTTCACGGATACGCTACCGTAAGCATATCCGCTCCGTCAATGAACGTGTAGTACTGTTAGGACCAACGATTCGCTTGTTGGGTTTAGGATGAACATTTCGGTTTACGGGTACGCTACCGCAAGTATACCCGCTCCGACAATGGACACAGTTATTTATGTAGCGCGCGCTATTAATCCGCTAGGATGTAGTAGTTAGATCCGTAAAGGATGTAGTAGTTCGTTGCTGTGGCCAGCAGCAACGAAGGTGAGGAGAGGTGCCTGTCTTAGTTAGGACTTTAGATGATTCGTGAAAGGTGCGTATGTGATGCCTGTTTTCGTTAAGGCTTTAGTAACCCGTGGAGGGTGTGATATGAAGGAAATTGCTTCGAGAAGCTTGCATTAAGTAGACGCGGAGTCTATTACAAAGGTGGGAGTATACGAGTATACGTACCCACTCCCCCCCCTTTTTATTAGGAGGGGGCAGCTGAACCCATCCGAAGATGAGCTGCCTACGTACCCTTTGCAGGGATCAAGCCGCCCCGTAGTTCATGTGAAGTATCCTAAGTATAGTACTTCTTGAGGTGCATTGCGTTCCACGATCGTGGTATTGGAACGTCAGACGTGTTGGCGAGTTCGTACACTCCTGGTCGGACTACTTTCATGATTTTGTAAGGTCCTTCCCAGTTCGCTCCGAGTTTGGCAGCATTCAGCTCAGCAGTATTCTGGAAGACTTTCCGTAGGACGAGGTCTCCTTCGTAGAACGGTCGATTTCGTACGTGAGAGTTGTAGTATTTTGCCGCTGCGTTCTGGTAATTCTGAATTCGGATCAAGGCTTGGTCCCGTCTTTCGTCGATCAAGTCCAGCTCGTCAAGCATCAACAAGTGATTGAGTCCTTCTTGTTCTGGGAGTAGTCTTCGGCGGACTCCAGGAAAATTTATCTCTGGTGGAATGACGCATTCTGTCCCATAGACGAGGGCGAATGGAGTTTCATTGGTTGCTCGCCGCGGTGTCGTTCTATGAGACCACAATACACCTTCCAGTTCGTCGGCCCATCGGCCTTTCTTCTTGTCGAGGCATTTCTTGAGACCGTCGAGAATCGTTTTATTTATTGCTTCAGCCTGGCCGTTGCCCTGTGGATATCGTGGGGTTGATTTGCTTAGCCGGATCTTCCACTTTTCGCAGAAAGCTTCGAACCTTGTGGAAATGAACTGTGACCCATTATCGGTGACGATCTCGTATGGGACTCCATGACGGCATATGATGTTCCTCCATATGAAACTCTCGACTTGTGCGTCCTTGATGCTGGCATACGAATCTGCCTCCACCCACTTTGAAAAGTAGTCAGTTAGGACCAACAAGAATCGTTTCTGCTTTGACGGATGTAAAGGTCCAACAATATCCATGGACCATCGCATGAAAGGATAGGGTGATGATATCGAAGAGAGCATCTCGGTCGGCTGATGAATAATCGGTGCGTGACGTTGACATTTCTCGCACCTGGACGAGTATTTCTCGCAATCTTGTATCATGGTCGGCCAGTAATAACCATGCCATTTGATCTTTATTGCCAAAGCTCGTCCTCCCGAGTGGTTACCGCAGGAGCCGCCGTGGACCTCCTCCATGATTGCCCTTGCCTCCTTTCCTTCGACGCAGGCGAGTAATGGCCCTGAGAATCTCCATTTCAAAACATTACCGTCGAGCAAGATGTAGCGCGCTGCTTGCGCCCGAAGTTTTCGGGCCGCCCATTTGTCTGAAGGTAAGAGACCATCGCAGATGTATCCGCGGATGTCGTCGAGCCACCCTTTGTCGCAGCCATACTGTATGTCCGTATACGCTTCATTCGTCTCGACGACTCCAATTTCGTGGCAGGGGTCGACGTTGGAGGGGAGGGTCGTAAAGTCCTCTTCCATAGATGTTGCTTCCTCCGCAGCAGTCGCAGGATCTTCGTCTTCGATGATTGCATCTATTTCCATTCGGGAGGCCTGTCCTTCGTCTGTCGCGTATGTCTCGTTTTGGACTATCGAGCCGTTGGTTACAGCTTCTTGTTCGTCAGCGTCATCTCCAGCATTGGCTGGTGCACAGGATTTTTCCCGCGCCGTCCTGGCGGCTTGGGATCGAGTAACTATGCTCACTATTTCCGTGAGAGTGATGCTTGGGCGCTCGATGAATTCCACCGGAATAACTCGTTTCAAGGCTGGATCAGAAGTGGATGCGAGGGCGGCCAGTGCGTCAGCCGAAGTGTTCTCTCCACGTGGAATCCGCGTGAGTGTGAACTCTTTGAATTGAGCAGTCAAATCTCTGACGACTTTCAGATATGCCTCCATACGATCGTCTTTAGCTGCGTATTCTCCGCTGAACTGGTTTGCGACCAACTGTGAATCGCAGAACGCGTGACTAGGTTATCCTCCAGGTTGATCCCTGGATTCATCCCGCCCATAGTCTGCGTGTTTGCCTCCTGTGGTGTTGCGTTCAGCTCTGCGGTCGTGATTGGTTGGTTTGTAGGGAGCAATCCGCTCTGGGTTCTCGTCGTATGGTGGGGTGTTAAGAAATCGAGGGCGGTTGGGTTGAGACGTCGAAGAGGGCGCCTCATTAGGTCGACTCCTGAGCCTCTACCACGGGCTTGGCTTGCCATCGCAAGGACTTCGAGTTTATCGGTCATCGATGTGTTTAGCTTATCCTGCTCCTCTGCCTTCTTGAGCAGGAGGAGCAGGATAAAATGGCTCGAAGCCCATCTTTCAGAATGGGGACAGCTTGGATTCGACAAAATAGCCCTTATCCCAGAAATTATCCCCCACGTATTTCACCATGATGAAGACAAATAAGAACATCTACCAGTAGCTCTACCATAATATGAGAACATCTTCCAATTTTTCCTCGAAATCTTTGTAGTAAATTTATAAATGCAATATGAAGAATCAGCCCGTTTTTCTGCTTTTTTATTGACTACTATATATTTGTTTAATTTTTATATGTATAATTACGTATACACTATCGTGATCGGGAAGTTAATATCAGGTTAGTATAAATGCAGAGAAGAAGCGGTACTAAATGCAGAGAAAGCGCCGCTTTTGGTTGTACTCTGCAGTTGGCAAATTTGAGTATAACTTATATAAATTACATAATTTATCTAAATATAAAAAAGGCAACAATAAAAGTACATTTTATATGAATCTTAAGAGTCATCAAATCGAAACAAGAGTACAAACAACAAATATAAATTGTGTATATTAATGAGTTCAAAATCTGCCCGTGTTCTGCCTAAACTCTGCTCCAAATCTAGGTTTATGCTTCCCATACTTTGTCGGTACTCTGTGTGGGAGTCGAAATCAACACAATTAGAATTTGTCGGAGGTTTGTTAAGGGGGATGAAATTTCTGCGGATGAACCACGAACGGAGAGATCCAAAGATGGTTTTTATTAAGCAGTTAAGAAAGCTGTTTGCGTACAAGAGTTTGAGAGCAAAAAAGTCTAGGGTTTTTTGCTAAGTAAAATTGCGGATCCCTTTATCAAGAGATGTACATCGATATATATACTAGTTTGAGTCGTTCAGGTCAATCCTAAAGGGATTAGGAAAACTTCCCAATCCTTCGGGATTTCTGTTCTCGTGAGTCGGTTTGACTTCGTGGGCTTTTGTCCCAGCGCGGGCCGGAGATGGGCTTGTCGTCCTTGCATAGAAATGACTTCGGCCGCGTCGTCTTCCAGCTCCGTATAAAAATGACTTCGGCCGCGTTGTCTTCAGGTTTTGTATAGAATCGACTTCGGCCAGACAGTTTCGTATCACTTCGGCCAGACAGCTTCGTATGACTTCGGCCAGACAGTTTCGTATGACTTCGGCCGGAGAGTTTCGTACGATTTTAACTTCGGCCAAGCAGTCTCGTATGATTTTGACTTCGGCCAAGCAGTCTCGTATGATTTTGACTTCGGCCAAGTAATCTCGTATGATTTTGACTTCGGCCAAGCAGTTTCGTATAAAAATGACTTCGGCCGAAACGAGTTCATATCGTGCCTAAGTGGATTCGTATCATAGTCGAAGCGAGCTCGTTGGCCGAAGTGGAGCATGGCCGAAGTGGAGCTTGGCCGAAGAGGATCGTGGCCGAAGTGGATCGCGGCCGAAGTGGATCATGGCCGAAGCGGAGCTGCCGAAGCGAAGCTGCCGACGTGGGCTGCCGAAGTGAGCTGCCGAAGTGAGCTGCCGAAATGAAGCTGCCGAAGTGAGGCTGCCGAAGTGGGCTGCCGAAGTCAGGCTGCCGAAGTGGGCTGCCGAAGTCAGGCTGCCGAAGTGGGCTGCCGAAGTGAGGCTGCCGAAGTGAGCTGCCGAAATGAAGCTGCCGAAGTGAGGCTGCCGAAGTGGGCTGCCGAAGTGAGGCTGCCGAAGTGGGCTGCCGAAGTGAGGCTGCCGAAGTGAGCTGCCGAAGTGAGCTGCCGAAGTGACTAGGCTACCGAAGCGAAGCTGCCGAAGTGAGCTGCCGAAGTCACTAGGCTGCCGAAGTGAGCTGCCGAAGTCAAGCTGCCGAAGCGAAGCTGCCGAAGTGAGCTGCCGGAGTCACTAGGCTGCCGAAGTGAGCTGCCGAAGTCAGGCTGCCGAAGTGGGCTGCCGAAGTGAGCTGCCGAAGTGAGGCTGCCGAAGTGGGCTGCCGAAGTGACTAGGCTGCCGAAGTGAGGTGCCGAAGTCAGGCTGCCGAAGTGGGCTGCCGAAGTGACTAGGCTGCCGAAGTGACTAGGCTGCCGAAGTGGGCTGCCGAAGTGAGGCTGCCGAAGTGGGCTGCCGAAGTGAGGCTGCCGAAGTGAGCTGCCGAAGTGAGCTGCCGAAGTGACTAGGCTACCGAAGCGAAGCTGCCGAAGTGAGCTGCCGAAGTCACTAGGCTGCCGAAGTGAGCTGCCGAAGTCAGGCTGCCGAAGCGAAGCAGCCGAAGTGAGCTGCCGAAGTCACTAGGCTGCCGAAGTGAGCTGCCGAAGTCAGGCTGCCGAAGTGGGCTGCCGAAGTGAGCTGCCGAAGTGAGGCTGCCGAAGTGGGCTGCCGAAGTGACTAGGCTGCCGAAGTGAGCTGCCGAAGTCAGGCTGCCGAAGTGGGCTGCCGAAGTGACTAGGCTGCCGAAGTGACTAGGCTGCCGAAGTGAGCTGCCGAAGTCAGGCTGCCGAAGTGGGCTGCCGAAGTGAGCAGCCGAAGTGAGCTGCCGAAGTCAGGCTGCCGAAGTGGGCTGCCGAAGTGGGCTGCCGAAGTGACTAGGCTGCCGAAGTCAGGCTGCCGAAGTGGGCTGCCGAAGTGGGCTGCCGAAGTGACTAGGCTGCCGAAGTGAGCTACCGAAGTCAGGCTGCCGAAGTGGGCTGCCGAAGTGACTAGGCTGCCGAAGTGAGCTGCCGAAGTGGGCCGCCGAAGTGACGCTTCCTTCAAGGCTTGCCTAAGTGAAGACAAGGCTCTTGCCGATACGAGCCAAAGCTTGCCTAAGTGGAGACAAAGCTTGCCTAAGTGAAGACAAGGCTTGCCTAAGCGGAGACAAGGCTTGCCTAAGTCTCTCCTTTCTTTGCCGAAGTCTCCCTGCCGAAGTGAGCTAAAGCTTGCCTAAGTGGAGACAAAGCTTGCCTAAGTGAAGACAAGGCTTGCCTAAGTCTCTCCTTTCTTTGCCGAAGTCTCCCTGCCGAAGTGAGCTAAAGCTTGCCTAAGTGGAGACAAAGCTTGCCTAAGTGAAGACAAGGCTTGCCTAAGCGGAGACAAGGCTTGCCTAAGTCTCTCTTTTCTTTGCCGAAGTCTCCCTGCCGAAGTGAGCTAGGCTTGCCGAAGTCTCCCTTGCCGAAGTGAGCTAGGCTTGCCGAAGTCTCCTTTGCCGAAGTGACTGGGCTTGCCGAAGTCTCCCTTGCCGAAGTGAGCTAGGCTTGCCGAAGTCTCCCTTGCCGAAGTGAGCTAGGCTTGCCGAAGTCCCCCTTACCGAAGTAAGCTAGGCTTGCCGAAGTCTCCCTTACCGAAGTAAGCTAGGCTTGCCAAAGTGAGCTAGGCTTGCCGAAGTCTCCCTTGCCGAAGTAAGCTAGGCTTGCCGAAGTGGAGACAAAGCTTGCCTAAGTGTAGACAAGGCTTGCCTAAGTGAAGACAAGGCTTGCCTAAGCGGAGACAAGGCTTGCCTAAGTCTCTCTTTTCTTTGTCGAAGTCTCTCTGCCGAAGTGAAGCTTCCTCGGCCGGAAATGGAGCTGCTTTAGCCAGAATGGCCTCTCTTGTGCTTAAGTGGACTCGTACAGAAACGACTTAGGCACAATTTCGGCCTTGTCCGATTCTTCGTATTTTCATACTTAGCCATTTTCCCATTGATCACAGCTGGGCGGGTTTTGACCCCAACACTCTGCTTCTAAATCTGCATGTACTCTACTTCCAAATATGTCAGTAAGGTGAAAGACGCAACAAACAGAAACACAAATCCAAAACAAGAGTACAAACAACAAATCCAAAATAAACATAAGTTCAGATTTTAAAGTTCAAAATTCAAACACACAACGCAAAAAAGGTTAACAAGAGTTCTAAATAACTTTAGTCCTCCATAAACAAAAGATCAAGTTTTAACAAATCAATATGAGGAACTATAATTCTTCTCAGCAATCTTTTCTTTATCTGCTAACTGCTGCCGCTTAACATCCCTGACCACTTGTTCTTCATGCATCATCTTCTCCAACATATAGTGTTTACTAGCTATTCTTACCAACTCGAGTTTGACGCGGTGAGTTTCGTCCTTTGCTCTCATCTGAGATCGCACCATCAGAAGAATTACCCTTAGGCAATCATTTCCTTCCTTTTCTGCCTCCCTAACTACATTGTTCCGCTTTCTCTTCTGCTTCCAACTCCAGGTCTGACATTGGTGCTTTTCTTTTCTTCGAATGATCTGCGACCATGCTGTCTTGAATATGTGCCTGTAAAAAAGTAAAATGCAGAGAATGTGCCTATTAAAAGTAGGAATCAACTGCACATAAAAAAAGAGATCAAGTAGAAGAGAAGACGCAAGTTTATTTTTAGAGTTCTTCTTCTTTTATTGACGGGAGTGGAACAGTTATGATCTGAGAAGGATAAAGCAAAACCCCATACATATTTTTTTCTGCTTAATTATCATTTCAATGGTCCACCTTCCCATCATTTTAGCCAACCACCTTCCCATCATTTCAGCCATCCACCTTCCTATCATTTCAACCGTTTATCTAGTAGAGTATATACAGAGAAGACGCGTGTTTTGATGATCAATTAAAGCAGAGTACTAGTAGAAGGCGCATAAAAGAGTACTATTACAAGGCGCGTAAGCAGGGTACTATTAAATTTATTGCAGCAGATAAGCAGAGTACTCGCATTACTGCCCTTCCTTATTTATCGTGTTACTCATGCGATTATCGACACATGGCGATACCTGCAGAGTATGACGTATTGGAGTAGGAAAATTAATAATTTTCCTTGTTTCTCGTGTTGAATCATGCGATGATCGATACGTGGCACTTCGCAACCCACAATATCATCGAGAGGCATCCATTTATAGCTGCAGAATATAACCAATTAGGGTTTTCATACCGATTCGGTTTTCCTTCCACGAGTATAAAGATCTCCTTCTTTTTTTGGACAAACAAAGATGATCTTTTCCTTCTTTCTAACACAATGCAACCAGATCTTTTCTTCTTCTTTTCTACCCATCAGTCTCACCAAGCTTCTTTTATTGTGATTTCTGCCGTTTTCCTCGTATTCTTCTTCTTCCTCTGGCAGTAGCGACCCATCAGTGTTCCTTTTGTTGTGTCTTGGAAGTCGGATTGGTTCAAATATCCAGACGTTCAAGACGTGCCCGAAATTCCTCCAGTAGGCTATGTCACCGTCTATTGGTATTTCTTTCGGGTAGGTTTCTGTCATCGGCTGTCTTTGTTGATGATGGAATTTGTGAAGAACTTCGGATTGCACCCAGCCGGCTTAATGCCCGATCATGGGGGTTGGTAAATGCTCTCCAAATAATGTCGGACTTATCTGGAATCACTGTTTCGAGTGCTATGATTTTTGGGGCTTTTTAGGTTTGGAGTTTAGATCTCTGGTCTTTGAGATATAAACTTGTTATTCGTGACGGTTGCATATCTCCAGTTGAACTTCACCTCCATATTGAGGGTAGTGATGATGACAAGATTCACTACTTATTTGTTCGTCATTCTGATCCTGTCGGGCTTCTCTGCTTGTGGTCTGATCCAGGTAATTTCCCTCTTTCCTTTCAGAATTGTTTGACGAATTGATCAATCTCACTCTTTTAACATGCATTCTCTGTCTGTTGTGCTTCTTCAGATCTTACTTAGCAGAACCGTCGCACATATCCTGAATTTCCTAACGCCCTTTTTTTATTCCACTCCCTTACCAGCGCCCTGAGTTTCTTCTCTCTGACGACGCAGTTGATGGGAGTTCTCTTCGCGAGAATTCCGACGAAGCAGAGGTCCATACAGGTAGCCTGGATTGCCTTAGGCTTACTTGGTAAAACATGTATCTGTCCCATAGCGCTCCTCCCATGGCAGAGAGGGAAGACGATGTCGCTCACCATAGCACGACGAAGATTTCCGCAGAGGCTAATGTTTACTACCCTCGTTACGAGGAGTTGGAGTTGGAGGGAGTAGTCATACGTGCTAGGATTTGTGTTTTGGAGACTCGTCTTCGGAGTGTGGAGATGGTAGTGGCTTGGGTTAGGGGTATGGCAACAGCTTTGACCCATCAATCAAGGTTCTTGGATCATATTAGTAGCAAATTTGGATCGGCCGACGTTGGATGCGATGTTCCTGGGTGTTCTAGAGAGAGGAAGCGTGACCGGTTCCCGGACGCTTCATAGAATATCCAATATTTTTTATCTATTTAATTTTGTAATTTTAAGTTTCCAATATTCTAAGACAAACGGTAATTATGGAACATTCTTTTATTATTTATCTCTTAGTTATCGAATATGCCAATGCTCTGCAAGCAAAATGTTATGATATGCTTAAAATGTGCCATAATCTGCTTGTAAACAATACATCTAATACAATATTTGCAGAGAAACTGCGTAACATTTGTATTGTATAATAAGTTATATTATACCATATTTGCATAACACACTACAAGAAAATAGACTCATTTACGAGGAGAATTTGCGACCACATTATATGCTCGAAAATTTGTGAGGCGTTTGCTACGACTTTACGATTGTGGTCGCAAATTAGTCGCAAATTTGCGTGGAAAAATTTCGTCGCAAACGAGTTCAAATATCTGCAAATTTGCGACTAATTTGTGAAGCAAATATCATTCATAGCAAATGCCTCGCAAAATTACGAGTAATTTGCGACGAAAAGAAAGGTCGTAGCAAATACCTCCCAAATTGCGAGTATTGCGACGACAAGAGTTCCCGTAGGAAAGACGTTGCAAAATTGCTAGGCATTTGCTGCGAAATATATTTTCTAGGCTTTGCGACTAATTTGCGAGGATATTTAGCAAGTAGGTACAACACGTTTTCAATGATCTTGAACTGCTTTTTGCTACTGAAATTTTGGTCGCAAATGGGTTGCAAATTACTAGCAAAGGCCTTGCAAATATTTTGTCCTAGCAAGTTAGTAACAAATGTTTGTCGTAAATTAGTAGCAAAAATTGTTGATCCTCTATAAATAGCAAGCAATGGGGGGAGACAAAAATCATAGCAAAAACATCCCAAATCTACTCACAAAAGGATTTTATTCCACAAAAACACTATATAAATCCGATATTTTTGTGGAGAGGTCGATAATTGATCATGTCTAGGCATCATGAGATATACACGGTTCGGACATGGATGTACAACCGCCGAGATCCAGATACCGGTGAAGTGGCGAGAGAATTTATAGATGGTCTTGATCAATTTTTGACCCATGCGACAAATCAGTCATTCGCGGGAGACAACGGTAACAAGATTTTCTGTTCTTTTGTTAAGTGCGAGAACATTAATCATCATGATCGAAACATTCTTTGGAAGCATTTATATACAAGGTGTTTTTTATCTAACTATTATGTTTGGTTTGCGGACGGGGACGATTTTGTTATTAATGTTCCGGGTAGTTCAAGTACAAGTTATCATGGCAATCAAGATGGCTCTAGTAATTTTGATAATAATTATGATCAGCATGCTCATCACCAAGCTTGTAATGAATATGGATATGGTAATAGTGATGGGAATAGGTTCCATGACATGGTTACTGATGCATTTCATGAAACTACTGCCTCGTTTATGATAATACTTTTGAATAACCAAACCCGACTGCTAAAAAGTTTTACGATATGTTAGACGCTGCTAATGAACTCATCTACGAAGGATGTAGAGAAGGGCTTTCAAAATTGTTACTAGCTTTTAGGATGATAACAATTAAAAGCGAAGATAACATTAGTGAAAATTGCATGGATAAATGGACTGCATTGTTTAACCAGTATTTGCCGGAGGATAATAACTTGGCCAAAGAGTTACTATAAAATACAGAGACTGGTCACGAGTCTTGGTTTACCGTCTGAGATGATTGACGTCTACATTGATAATTGTATGATTTTCTGGAAAGATGATGCTCACTTGCAGGAATGTCATTTTTTGCGGAAAATCGAGATATAAAGAGACAGGTGGCTGTACAAGGGTGCCGTTCTAGCGTATGTGGTATCTTCCGATAACAGATAGATTGAAGTGATTATACCAATTGGAGCAGACAGCTGGGGCAATGAGGTGGCACGCAGAACACTTAGTGAGGAAGGCGTGATATCTCATCCATCAGCTGCGAAGGCGTGGAAACACTTTAACACGGTACATTCAGACTTTGCTGAAGAACATAGAAATGTTTATTTGGGTCTTTGCACTGATGGGTTTAGTCTGTTTGGTATGTCTAGTCGGCAAAACTTGTTGTGGCCAGTCATAGTAACGCCTTATAATTTACCTCCGGATATGTGCATGCATCGAGAATTTTTGTTTCCGAGCATTCTTGTTCCGGGGCCTAAGCATCAAAAGAGAATTTTTGTTCCATACATTTGCGCATGGACAATGAATGGTCACTGCAAGTTATGGTATCCATGTCCCAGGGGATACCAACTTCTACGGTATCTTGAAAGAAATAGTAGAAGTCGAGTATGCTGGTATGATGAATCTTAAATGAGTCCTATTTCGATGTGATTAGTTTGATCCAACTATTGGGATCGGCATCAGATCAAAAAAATTCGGAGTCGTGGATGTCCAGGGACACAAGAGTGACACTGCCAAGTTCGAGCCATTCATTTTAGCATCTCAGGCGGAGCAAGTAGTTTTCATTCCTTACCCTCGTACTCGGGTCCGACGTGATCAGAATTGGTTGTCCATTATTAAAGTTAATCCACGGGGTCAAATTGTCAGGGGGTTAGCTGATGCTGATGATGATCTGCCGCCCGTAAGAAGTTTCCATCCCCGTCGCTTAAAGCAATGATATGACTATAATTGACCCGCTTTATAGGGGACTTGAAGTCATATGTGAGGAGTCCGATGGTAGAGCGGAGTCCGACGAGTTTAATGAAGGAGACGAAGTTGACGATGACGACGAAGAAGACGAAAATGGACAAACTTATATTTTTGGTCCTGATGATGATGAGTAATTTTTAGTATCGTGTGTTTTAGTAAGCTTTTGAAGGAATTATGTCTCGTGTGTTTTTTTTTTTAAATAAGCTAAGTCCAAATTGTGACTAGTTTGCGTCATCAAGTCGCAATTGCAGGATCTTAATTTATTTCTTTATCCGACGCAAACTCTGTCTAACCCCTTAACCCTAAATATACTCTATATGAAAACCTAAGCACTATACCTAAGGTTACAATATTAATTATACCTTAAACCCTAATTATACTCTAAACCCTAGTTATACCCTAAATCACTATTTGCGACTCTTTTGCTTCGAAACATCGCAAATGAGTCACAAACTTATCCAAATTGCGACTAGTTTGCGAGAACATCAAGAAAATCAGTCGTAAATTATCCTCTGCATAATTTGATGTTGTTCTGATTCTTGCTCTTTGCACTTGAATAAATCACTGCACCTAAGATATATGGGTAAGTGTTCATATTTTGTTACCTATAGGGATTTTTTAATTTCTCGGACAACATCTACATTTTGGTTAAACCTATAGAGATTAAGTATGTAACTATATATACTTCATGCATGATGAATCGATTACTTTCTGACAGATTATAGAATGAGTTATATAATTGCCCGAAACCGTATAGTTATATGTATGACCTATGAGTTTACCTTAAACCTTAAATCCTAAACCCTATTTGCTTCTTGTTTGACAAAATTTGCTAGGCATTTGCGACGCCACGTGGCAAAGGCATCGCAAGGTTTGGTGGTAAAACAAATAATTAAGTTATTTTCGTTTGTCACGTGTTAAAAATTTGACCAAGTTTGCGATGTCTTTGCCATGTGGCGTCGCAAATGCCTCGCAAATCTTAGCAGTAAAAAGAAAAAATAACTTATTTTGTTTGTCGCGTATCAAATTTTTTGTCAGGTTTGCGAGGCATTTGCGATGCCACGTGGCAAAGGCGTTGTAAAACGTGGCGGTAAATACGATTGGATGAAAAATTGGTGCCCAGTTGCGACTAAACTGCGACCCCTTAAAATTCTATATAAGCAGCGAAATCTCGTTTCTTTCTCCTCACAATCTTCCTCTCCACCTTCTCTCTAAACGTGGCCTTCTCTCTACAAGGTAATAATTTTTATTTTATTTTATGTATTTCTTTTAGAATGGTTATGATAGATTTAGGTATGGAATAAATTCGTGTACTTTTTAGATATTTAGGTGGATAATATTAGTTTACGTATGAAATTTTAGATTTAAGTTAAAAATATTAGTTTTTACATTTAAATGTATTAGTAAACATTTTTAGGTATATAATTTAATTTTCTTAAATATTATATTGCAGATGGGTGATCCGAGGAATGAGTATACTAGTTTTCTATACGCCTCCAGTACACCTATACCGCAATGTGGCGAATCTCACTCACGACACGGAGGTCCTACTACATCGACTCCTCATATTCCGGAATTTGTTCCGAAGACGCAGCCATTTCAGCATGCTCCACCATCAGATGAGCCATCCGGGGCTCAGACTTCGGGCATATGATGCTGGAGCAGCTTCTTGTTAGTCCTGAATAAGGTGTGCTACCGAGATTGGATCCGCATCTTTCGCCTAACACCACATGGTAAATATATATAGTTTTTCAATTAATTAATTAATTAACAATTAATTTTTTAATATTGTTTATAACTAATTTTTTCATTTTTTTTAAGGTTCTCGAAAAATGAAGTTGGAAAGGCTGTTAGGAAGTTGATCGAGCGGAATTTCAAATCCCCGCTCCTGAATTGGAGCAAGGTTCCTCAAGAGACGAGGGATAGGTGGTTTTCACATTTTTGCGGTAATTTTATTTTTAATGTTATTTCTATTACTAATTTAATTTATAATTCATACATAATGGGAACCTGAGATCACGACACTGGTCCAGGAATGTTTCAACGACAAGGCGATGCATCGCCTTGTCGATCAGGTCGGCTGATGGAAAAGAAAATGGAAGGAGGACCCCGAGAATGCCATGCCAGAGTGGTTCAACCTGGCAGTTGGAGACTTCCAAAGACACGAGCAACAAATGTCGGGTCGTGCGTTACACCAAAGTCGACGGGGAGGAGATCTCGAAGCATGTATCGGGCTAGTTGTCTTTTCTAGAACAATTGCGATGTATTGTAAGTTGATTTCAATTTATATAGTTAGAATTTTAAAATAATTTTAAGTTAAAACATTGTATGAATTAACATAATTTTACCATTTTTCAGGCACAAGAGAAAGGTGCTCTGGGAGAAGACCTACCGACGCAAGGACGGGACGTGGGTTGATCGACGGGTGGAGCAGCTTCACGATGATGTGATTGCCCGAGTCGAAGAAATCACATCGCAGCCCCCTCTCGATGGTCATCCCACTCAGGTGACCCCAGTAGACGTAAACCGCATCGATTCTCAGGTAACGCACTTCTCAAACAAACTTTAAATACTAATTTATTATATATACATTGTTTAATTACTAATTTTTTCTCTATTAAATTTTAATTTACAGCTTGCTCCTCGTAACAAAAAGGGGAAGCTTGCTTTCTTGGGATCGATTCTGACGGATATCGAGGGAGTTCCTTATTGCCCGGTTTTGACATACGCTTCAGATCTGCTTAAAGATTAGAAGCTAGCGAACGCGAAAGAGGAGATTAGATCTCTCAAGGAGGACCAAAGATCGATGAGGGAGGAGCAGAACACAAACAGAGATTCAGGAGATGATGAGGAAGAAGAAGGAAGCCGCAGCTGCAGCTGCAGGAACATCCCGCGATAGATTTCGTTGTAAAATTACTCGGTTCAATGTATAATATTAATTAAAATTAAATTTTTTTTTAAAATTTGTTTACGAAAAATAAAAAATAAAATCGATTTTTAATAAACTAAATTAAATAATTTTGCGAGGCATTTGCGACCAACATTGCCACGCAAAATCGTCGCAAATTCTACTCGCAAATGCCTTGCAAAAGAAGCCTTGCAAGTTCCTAGCAAGTTTTCCACGCAAATGCCTAGCAAATTAACAGACGGAAATGCCTCTCAAATTTCTAGTCGCAAAGAAGGCGCAAATCAGGTCCTCGCAAACGCCTCGCAAAAGTAACTTCCCCACAATTTGGTCGCAAAAAATTTGCGAGGATTTTGTGACGAATTTTTTTGCCTCGGAAATTTGCGACGCCCTTGCGAGGATTGTCCATTTGCGATCAGTAGTTGCGACGATCCTGATTTGTAGTGATATTGGCAGTGAATATGCAAATAAGGCAAAGTTAAAAGAGAGAAATACACATCGTGACGTAGGCTTGGCACGTAGGACATGCCTTCGCTACTAAATAATGATGACATGGTGACAAATGCCAAATGGATACAAATTAAATTAACACTACACCTACTTTTCCCTTTGATTCTCTCGTTAAATATCTCTCGTTAAATAACGATACTACCCTTTTTACTGGTAAAATTAGTGCTTTTTGTCGTATATTATCGATAGTACCATTTCAGATCAGTTCTATAAAGATATGTGCCCCTTTTTGCCACGTGATAAAAAATGTTTAAAAATTCAAAGAAATATTTGAATTTTCAATTTTCCCCCTAATACCTAAATTTCTCATTTTCGTGGCTAAACCAAATTTCTCATTCGAAAAAGAGTCAATACTCGGGGTTATGGCTTTCGGTCCTTACGATTACGGCATGAACAACAATGACACTACATCTTTTACATCTAGCATGAGCTCTAAGGGCCGCTGTGAAGGACATTACGGGATTCCAATACGCTGATGCGTCCCCTATTGTGGTGGTAAGATAGTGATCAAAACCGAAACAACCAGTTTGAATGTTCGAAGGAGATTCAATACCTGTGACAGGAACGAGGTAAGAAAATATTTAAATTTCATGACTCTATAAATGTGGCAGATTAATGATTTTATTTACATTTGTCATGTATATTGTACGATTAGGATGGAGGTTGCATCCACCACATAAGGCGATGGTGGGCTGATGCCATGATGGATGATTTCCAGGTCATTAAGGCTAAGATGGATTTACTAGAGGATCGCATTCGGTA
Source organism: Pseudoturritis turrita (assembly GCA_900406555.1). Taxonomy (NCBI): domain Eukaryota; kingdom Viridiplantae; phylum Streptophyta; class Magnoliopsida; order Brassicales; family Brassicaceae; genus Pseudoturritis; species Pseudoturritis turrita. Next base: position 49,199 of record OVBL01000153.1, on the reverse strand, counting down.
CATTACATCTGATAGCAATGGCGACAACATAGACCCTCAGATGATGTGGAACAATGTCTTGTAGTCGCGGGACCAGATGTTGCCCTTGGTGCGGAGTTGTGACGAAGAGTAGAAGAAGGTCAAGGAGACGGTTCTTAATCTTGAATTGGCGGATAATGATTTCCTTACGCTTCAGGGGATGGTTATGAATCTTCATGACAGGGTGTTTGGACAAAAGGATATGATTTTGACGCTAGTGATTGGAGGGCTTGTTGGTGTTGTTTTGGTTCTCCTCTTCTTTTGTTTCCTACTTGTTTAAGTATTTGTAATTTCTTAACTTGATACTCTCTGTTTCGTACTACTAGCTACAACTTAATGATTAAATGCAGAGTAAGAGCAGATTAAAAATTAAACGCGCTTAATGCACACTCTCTCAAGAAAAATGGGGGCCTAGCAAAGAAATCGCAGAATACAAATAGACTCCGCTCAGCCTCTACTGTTAAATGCAGAGTAAAAGCGATAAAACTAAATGGGCTTAATGTGTCCAGCAAAATGGAGCCCAACAAACTAAATGCAGAGTACAAACTAAACGCAGATTACAAACAGATTATGTGTAATTTATGCGCAATACAGATTATATCATTCATTTATACATTTAATAGCTCATATCATTTATTAGTTTCTTTTTCTTTTCCTAGGAGCATATTACAAACAAAACGTGTTAGCATAATAGAAATAGAGTCCGCTCTTCCTATGTTGTTAGAGCGTCGAGCAAAATGGGGCCCAAAAAAGAAGACGCAGAATAAAAATAGAGGTTGCTTTTCTTCTGCTATTGTAAGGAGAGTAAGAGCAGACTAAATACTAACATGTTGTGTGTCCACCAAAATTGGTCCAGCGAACAAGATGCAAATGAAAAGCATGAAACTAAAAGATTGTCTAGGTAGTAGGGAGATATTGTCATTCATGGAAAGCATGAAACAAGACGCTATCAACACCCGACCTCTCCCTCGATGACTCGCCATCCGCCCAAGTTTGGCCTCTCTTCGACTTTAAGACATGGCGTCTGTAACATGTGGGGATGGCCAACTCATTAATCAGGGCCCCGAGACGAGTCGTATCCGGGAGCGGGAGAGTAACCTCAACCAAGTTAAGGCTGAACCAGAAGGCGGCCAGCGTAAAGACCGACTCTACAAAAAGAAGAGGAGCCAGAAAAGATGTTCAGATAACAGTCGAAGAAATCAACAAAATACAAGGAAAGGAGGACGGCGGAGGGAAATATTACCAGAGCGGATGAACGGCTTCCTTGGGGAGACGGCCAGCGAACTCCTCTCCAACACCTTATCTCGAAGAAGGAAGGTTGAATCGCGAAAAGCGGCATGAAGCTTGTACATATCAACCGGATACTCGACATAGGCGGGTGTATCCCGGGGAAGAGTTTCTAAGAGATACATATCAAGAAGGGTCAGAGGAAAAATGAATGGGGGTTTAAAAAATCATCAAGATTCGCAACTATTTATCTTTCGAGCCCAATCTGTAAGGAGTCTGGGCGATCGGCTGTGGTGGAGAAAATGAAAGCTATCCCTACATGGAGGAGGGATCAAGAGAGTGGGCAAGGAGACTGGAGTAGGTCTCCACCGACCCTTGCAGCGGATCAGCATAACTCGGTGGGACTCTCCCGGTAGAAGCTGAGTACGGAAGGCTCTAACGACCATCTCAGCCGAGATGTCAATAACGGAAATGTCAAAGAGAACCTGAAACGAGTGGATAAGGCCCCATGCGGAGAGGCCCAGTTGAGCTGGAGCCAGTCGCACCAGTTCGCAATAGTCAGTCATCAACCGTGACAGATTGCCCCGGAACCCAGCAAGACAACACGATGAGTAGACCTTCGTGTAACCACACAGGGGCAAAGTAGGATCCTTCCACTGCTTCGAATTAACGAGTCGGTGAGGATGAGGGGAGGAATCATGCTCTCCTTGAGTCACCGGTGGATGTCCCTCGGACGCCAAAAAAGGAACCAAGGGAGGCGAAGCCGGGATATAATAAGAAGAAGATGAACTTGTGGACATCATTACAGAAGTAAAAGGAAGGGAAGAGAGTTTCAAAGGCTAAATCGCGATCCAAGGAGGAATAAGACAAGGAAGCGAATGGCGGAAATCAAGCAAAGGACAAAAAGATTGTGATTGTATTTCCTTTTCTTTATAGGCGCGATTACTGTTGGGGTCAGATTCCACCTCTTGAGAATCAACGATTGAAGAATAAGTATGAAAGAACAACATTAGCTTAGGCCTTTGCAACTGGACCCCTAACCATGAATGGAGGAGTTGGTTTGGGTACCCCTAACCATGAGTTGGTTCGGGTACCCCTAACAGTGAATGGGTGAGTTGGTTCGGGTACCCCTAACCATGAATGGATGAGTTGGTTCGGGTACCCCTAACCATGAATGGAGGAGTTGGTTCGGATACCCCTAACCATGAGTTGGTTCGGATACCCCTAACCATGAATGGGTGAGTTGGTTTGGGTACCCCTAACCATGAATGGATGAGTTTGTTCAGGTACCCCTAACCATGAATGGAGGAGTTGGTTCGGGTACCCCTAACCATGAATGGAGTTGGTTCGGGTACCCCTAACCATGAGTTAGTTTTGGTACCCCTAACCATGAATGGGTGAGTTGGTTCGGGTACTCCTAACCATGAATGGAGGATTTGGTTCGGGTACTCCTAACCATGAATGGAGGAGATGGTTCGGGTACCCCTAACCATGAATGGGTGAGTTGGTTCGGGTACCCCTAACCATGAATGGGTGAGTTGGTTCGGTACCCCTAACCATGAATGCACGAGTTGGTTCGGGTACCCCGAACCATGGCGGGACAAGTTGGATCGGGTGTCACGATCAATGGAGAAGATTGGGTCGTGTACCCCGATCCGTGACAAAGTAGGCGGATCGGGTGTCGCGACCCACAATGGAACAAACGGATCGGGGTCATGTTCAGAAGATAGATCGGTGTCAAACCAAACGGATCAAGGTCAAGGCAAGAGGATTGAGATTGTCGTCTATCACTACCCGAGCCGTGAACCATGGCATCACCCGAGCCATGAACCGTGGTGTCACCTGAGCCGTGAACCATGGCGTCACCCGAGCCGTGAACCATGGTGTCACCCGAGCCGTGAACCATGGCATCACCCGAGCCGTGAACCATGGTTTCGCCCGAGTCATGAACCATTGCGTCGCCCGAGCCGTGAACCATGGCGTCGCCCGAGATGTGAACCATGGTGTCGCCCGAGCCGTGAACCATGGGGTGACCCGAGCCGTGAACCACGGCGTCGCCCGAGTCGTGAACCAGGGTGTCGCCCGAGCCGTGAACCATGGTGTCACCCTAGCTGTGCATCATGGTGTCACCTGAGTCGTTCATCCACTGCCATCCGAGCCAAGGCTTAACAACAGGGAGTTGGGCCTAGCTGATAAGCATATGGGCCGAGACGATGAGCCCATGAATCAAGGCCCATGGCGGTAGCAGGCTTTGCTAAAAGGAAATCCCGAGGAATTAGGAAATCTTCCTTATCTCCTTAGATATTGACTTAGCCGACTCTGGCTTGTATATATACTCATGTATACCCTCTGAAAAGAGGATCCGCAGTTGAACCTAGCAGAACTCTATACTTTTGCTCTAATACGAAAAGCTTTCTAAGCAGCTTAATAAAATACCATCTTTGGATCTCTGTTTGTGTTTTTAGTGGTTTTGCTCAGAAATTTCATCTCTTAACAAACCCTCGACAAATTCGATTGGCGTGGATTTACGCTCCCACAATTTGGCGCTAGAAGGAGGGCGGCATTGAAATTTTCTTACACCAAAAAAGCCACCGCAAAAACGATCCAAAGACAATGACCCACAATGGAGACGAGAACACTGCCGACACCAGAAATACCAGCGTGGAAGACGAGACGAACCAGTCCAAGGACGACGGGGAGACTTCAACAACACTCACGAAGATGAAGATCATGCTGGAGACGCTGCTCAAGAAGGTGGAAGAGCAAGCCAAACTTAACAACACGATGACAGGCGAGTTGAAGGCCTTGGCGACGGCGAGTCGAACTCGTGGGATAGGATCAGGTCTGGATCCAACAAGACGAGTCGGGAGGCACCTCAACCCAATGACCCTAGATTTCTCAACCCCGCTCAACCCGCCAAGAACCCGTGGAAGATTGCCGCCACTCAATCAAAGCTCAGCAAACCTAGCTTCCGGAGTGCAAGGAGCAGGCGACACACCGATCGAAGAGGAGCCCGCCCCAATCATCAAGCTGGAGGAGGAGAATCGAGTGGAGTGAAACGCGGAGAGCCGTGACGACCACGCACCCCTCGCAGCTGGCCAGACCCAAACTGAAAGATGCGGGGCCACCCCAGAAGGAGATCAAGAGCTAACCGAGGAGGAGGAGAACATCCTCTGGGCCGAGCAAGCACGGGTCAACGAAGAACGAAGAGCAGGAGTCCGAGCCCAGAAAGAAGAGATGGCTATAATGCGAGCAGATATGGACCGAACAGCTGCCGACGTAAAAGCCGTCTGATCCATGATGCACAAAGCAACTAGCAAGGTGTCGGAGATAGATCGTGTACTGGAGGAAGCACAGAACACCCCATTCACAGCACGGATTACAAGCACAAGAATTCCAGACCCTGGAAAGATGAAAGTCCCGATCTACGAAGGGAAGACCGACCCAAAAGAGCATCTAACGGCTTTTGCTATAGCCATGGGATGCTCTAACTTCAATGAAAACGAAAGAGATGCCGGACAATGTCTTCTATTTGTGGAGCATCTCAAGGGCCTGGCGCTCCAGTGGTTTTCAAGGCTCGAGCGGAACTCTATCAACAGCTTCAATCAACTATCTGCGGAATTCTTGAAGCATTACCCCATATTCATGGATCCTGGAACATCTGACGCCGATCTGTGGACCCTAGCTCAAGGGCAGAATGAAAACACTCCGAAGTTTCATCGGGAGATTCAAAGCCATTATGTCCAAAGTGGAAGGCCTGAGCGACAAAGCAGCCCTATTGGTCCTGAAGCGAGCACTTTGGTTCAACTCCGATTTTTGCAAAGAAATTGCGCTGAATGCCCCCACAATGATACAGGACGTAATGCATCGCACCGCAGACTTCATCACCGAAGAAGAAGAGATGAAGATCCTAACCGAGAAGTATGGGAAGACAAAGATGGTGAATCACTCTCCCCAAGTGTCAGCCCCTTATAACGCTAAGAGGCATAGCCAGAATTCTGGCTATGTGCAGCACGAGGGCGGTTTTCGAGGAGCTCATAACTATCAAATCGATGTCCCTGGGTATGGTCGAGGGAGAGGCCGAGGCCGCGGAAGAAATTCATGGAGCACTTGGACCAAAGGCGAAAGTTCTTAAGATGAAACAGCCTATTGCGAGCACTATCACATCTATGGGCATTCCACTGCAAACTGCCGAATTCTAGGTTTGAAACTTGCTAAAAAATTAGTAGCTGGCGAACTTGGAGGGAACATTAGCCTTAAAGATTTCGAGATGGATATGAACGCAGACGGACCCGACCAGACAAAGGAAGACCACTCTAAGCGTGATAGACGGAATGACGAGGCGCCACCCCCCCCCCCCCCGGATCAAGAAGAAGAATAAGTATGATAATGGGAAGCTCTCATTACTGCTCAGATACCGTCTCATCAATCAAAGCATTCCAGCGAAGGGCGGACGTCAGCATCAACTGGTCTAAACCATCAAAATTTCCAAATGATGTGATATCATTCGAGGAAAGGGAGATGCTCGGAATCGAAAGACCACATGATGACCCTCTTGTAATCGAATTAATTATCAACGACTGCGATGTAGCACGCGTACTGTTAGATACTGGGAGCACGGTGGACGTAATCTTCCTCGAGACTACAGGGACAATCAAACTTCCCGTCCAAGCTGGCGAAGTGACAAAAATCGTCGAATTCTCCGTAGCTGATCACCCAGCAATTTACAACGTCATGATGGGCACCCCGTGGTTGAATTCCATGCGAGCCGCTGTTTCAACCTACCATCTCTGCCTCAAGTTCCCTACTCCAAACGGAGTAAAAACAATTCGTGGAAACCAAAAGGAGTCTCGCGTCTGCTTCCTCACCGCACACAAGCTCCAGAATCCGGTGATAGATCCGATGGCAAAGTCGAAGCGCAAGAAAATAAAGACCGACAGAGAGCCGGTTAAAGAGCTTTCCAAACTCTTATAGCAATTACAGATTGCAGAGGATCGTGAAGGAGAAGTATCTAAGCCAACCTGCGATCCCGTGGTGTCGGTTTGCATCGACAATGGACTTCCAGAACGATGCGTGGAGATTGGGGCAATGTTAGATGAAAAGATCAAAGAAGAGCTCGTTGCGTTTCTAAAGAAAAACACCAACACTTTTGCATGGGAAGCAGAAGACATGCCTAGTATCGATATAAGCATAACTAGCCATGAGCTGAACATAGACCCAACATTCAAACCAGTAAAACATAAAAGGAGAAAACTTGGACCAGACAGAGCCAAAGCAATCAACGACGAAGTTGAAAGACTAATGCGCGTCGGTTCGATAACCGAGGTGAAGAACCTGAACTGGTTAGTTAACCTAGTGGTGGTCAAGAAGAAAAATGGAAAATGGCGTGTATGCGTGGACTTCACTGATCTGAATAAAGCTTGTCCAAAAGATAGCTTCCCTTTTCCACACATCGATCGCCTGGTCGAAGCAACAGCAGGGAACACACTCCTAACTTTCATGGATGTCTTCTCTGGATACAACCAGATAGTGATGAACCCCGAAGATCGTGAAAAGACCGCTTTCATAACAGATCATAGAATATACTGCTACAAAGTGATGCCATTCGGCCTAAAAAATGTCGGAGCAATGTACCAGCGGCTGGTAAACAAGATGTTCGCTGATCAACTCGGAAGGACAATGGAGGTTTATATAGACAACATGCTGGTGAAATTATTAAGAAAGCAGGACCACATAGCTCACCTCGAGGAATGCTTTTCACGTCTTAACTTTCACAACATGAAGTTAAATCCAACGAAATGCAGATTCGCGGTCACATCGGGGGAATTTCTTGGATACCTAGTGACTCATCGCGGCATTGAAGCAAACCCTAAGCAAATTGACGTGCTCATCCATATGACTTCACCAAAGACAAAAAGGGAAGTGCAAAGACTTACCGGGAGAGTAGCTGCCCTTAACAGATTCATCTCACGATCCACCGATAAATGTCTACCTTTCTACAATACGTTGCTGGGAAACAAGAAGTTTGAATGGACCGAAAAGTGCGAGGAGGCTTTTCAACAACTAAAAACTTACCTAGCTACCCCTCCAGTTCTCGTAAACCAGTAGCAGGAGAGCCGCTTTTCTGTACACCGCGATCTCCGCCACAGCAGTAAGCGGCATGTTGATTCGAGACGAGCGTGAAGAGCAGAAGCCAGTCTTTTATGTCAGGAAAACCCTTACAGATGCCGAGACGAGGTACTCGAAGATGGAAAAATTGGCACTATCCATAGTCATGTCTGTAAAAAAGCTAAGGCCGTACTTCCAGTCTCACTCGATCGTCGTCCTGAGTACCTTCCCGATAAGGTCTATTCTGTACAGCCTAAGTCAATCAGGAAAGCTAGAAAATTGGGCAATAGAACTGAGCGAATATGACATTGAGTATCGCGGATGCACTTGCGTGAAATCCCAAGTCTTGGCCAATTTCCTTATCGAATTACCTGAATAAGGCATCGACGACGAAATACAAAGCCAGCCCTGGAAACTTCACGTTGATGGCTCATCTTCCAAAAATGGTTCAGGAGTAGGGATACGACTAACCTCTCCAACCGGTGAACTGCTGGAACAGTCATTCCGCCTTGGTTTCCATGCGTCCAACAATGAAGCGGAGTACGAAGCCCTGATTGCCGGGATGAAACTTGCAGGTGGCCTAAAGATCGAGCAACTTCACGCAATTTTTGATTCCCAACTAGTCGCAAATCAGTTCAGCGGCGAATATGCAGCAAAGGATGATCGAATGGAAGCTTACCTAAAGATCGTCAAAGAATTAGCTGCGCGATTCAAAGAATTCATCCTAACACTTCGGCTGATGCACTTGCAGCCCTTGCATCAACTTCCGATCCAGATCTAGAGAGAATTATCCCGGTGGAATTCATCCAGCACCCGAGCATCCATCTTCCCGACACAGTAAACGCCATAACTCATTCACAAGCGGCTAAACAAGCAACAGAAGTCACAACCGGTCAAGAAGAAATAGATGAAATGTAGGAAGAACTGGCAAACCAACCATCCGCTGAGCCCGATACAGCCCCAATGGAAGAAGACATTCTCGAAAAATCACCAATCATCGGAAGCAGCGACGACCCTGTCCTCAAACCACAACCCGACGAAGAAGCAAACAAGATCAACGACGAAGCAGAATATGGCTGTGACAAGGAGTGGCTCGGTGCAATCAGAGAATACATATACGACGGTGTCTTACCAACCGAAAAGTGGGCAGCTCGTAAGCTTCGAGCCCAGGCAGCTCGTTACGGTTTACTCGATGGAAACGTCTTTAAGTGGAGATTCTCAGGACCATTGCTCAACTGCGTGGAAGGAAAGGACGCAAGGAAAATTATGGAGGAAGTTCACAACGGTTCGTGTGGCAATCACTCTGGAGGGAGAGCACTAGCAATAAAAGTCAAACATCACGGTTACTATTGGCCAACGATGATCAAAGACTACAAGGTGTTTTCAGCCAAATGCGAGAAATGTCAACGCCACGGGCCAATAATTCACCAACCAAAGGAAGTGCTCTCATCAATCTCATCACCATATCCATTCATGCGATAGTCCATGGACATCGTCAGGTCGCTGCATCCCTCAAAGCAAAAATGATTCCTTTTGGTTTTGACAGACTATTTCTCAAAGTGGGTCGAAGCCGACTCCTATGCTAACATTAAAGATGCACAAGTAGAGGCTTTTGTCTGGAAGAACATCATATGTCGACATGGAGTGCCATACGAGATCGTGACAGATAATGGCTCGCAGTTCATCTCAAATCGTTCTGAAGGTTTCTGCGAGAAATGGAATATCAGACTCAGCAAGTCTAGTCCAAGATACCCGCAAGAGAACGGACAGGCGGAAGCAATCAACAAAACAATCCTCAACGGCCTGAAGAAGCGTCTTGATGAGAAAAAGGGACGTTGGGCGCAAGAACTGGAAGGAGTACTCTGGTCTCACCGCACCACCCCAAGATGAGCAACGGGGGAAACCCCATTCGCCCTCGTATATGGAACGGAGTGTATCATCCCACCGGAAATACATTTCCCAGGAATTCGCCGCAGACTACTACCAGAGCAAGAAGGGCTCAACCACCTATTGATGCTCGACGAGTTAGACTTAGTCAACGAGAGACGGGATCAGGCCTTGATCAAGATCCAGAACTATAAGAACGCGGCAGCAAAATACTACAATTCCAATGTTCGAGAATGAAGATTCTACAAAGGAGATTTCGTTTTGCGAAAGGTTTTCCAAAACACCGCGGAAACGAACGCCGGCAAACTAGGAGCACACTGGGAAGGACCTTACAGGATTACAGAAGTACTCAAACCCAGCATTTACAAACTTGCCAGCATGACAGATGTTCCAGTACCGAGGTCATGGAACGCAATGCATCTCAAAAAGTATTATCACTAAGCTACTTTACATGAACTACGGGGCGACTTGATCCCTACAAAGGGTACGTAGGCAGCTCATCTTCGGATGGGTTCAGTTGCCCCTCCTTCCAAAAGGGGCGGAGTGGGTACGTATACGTATACTTGTATACTTACATCTCCGTAATACATTCTACGATTTTTCACATCCTTCAAGGATCACTAAAGTCTTAACAAAACGGACATATTCGAACAAATCAAAGCACAATGGGCATCTCGCCACATCTTCACTACTGCTGGCCACAGTAGTGAACTCTTGCATCCATATCGGATCTAAACTATCACATCCGTCTCAAGATTAAAAGCACGTTATACATATATTATGTCCATTGTCGGAGCGGATATGTTTACGGTAACGTATCCGTAAACCGAAATGTTCATCTTAAACTGTACAAGCATATGTCCATTGTCGGAGCGAATACATTTATGGTAATGTATCCGTAAATCGAAATGTTCAAAACTAAACTATGCAAACTTGTGATCAATTTCGGAGCAGGGGAGTTTACGGTAACTTATCTGTAAGCCGAATTATTCATCTCAAACATAACTACTGTGGGAACTTGTACTTAGATCCATTCATCCAAACAGCTTAACTTATCAAAATAATACAAGCAAGGCATTTGTACTTACCGCCAAACAAATTAAACATTTCGGCGCAGGATACATATATCAAACACAAAGCATTGTCTTAACAAGAAAACCAGAGAAATAACAAGACAAAATAAGGGTTCTTCCAAAAAAAAAAAAAAACTACAACTCGGATAAAGCCGTCCAGGCGTTAAACAAAAGGGGGAAGTTTTAGACTAAACAAAGAAGAGAGGATCATAGTCCTCCGTTATCTCAGGGTTTGTGACCTCCCTCTGCTCTGGCTCCGCCGGTTGCTCAGCTACATCACCTCCAGCGCTTTGTCTGCTTCGGGTATCGTCTCAACAAACTCTATGACGGTTTCCTCAAAAACGGCCTCATTGCCTTTCTCAGAAGATGGTTCGGGGATTGTTTCTCAGCAACCTCCTTTGAACTTAACTCAGCTAAACCTGGCGTTCCCCTGTTCGAGCCAGAAAAGTCCTGGATGCCAATGCTTGCAGCAGCAGTCTCCATGGGCTCGCCATCATTGAACTCCTTCAATATATCAGAACGAACAGGAGATAACTTCAGGGTTCCCTTCATCTCGGCCATAAGCTGAGCAAATGCTGTATGAGCTCCTTGTAAATCTTCCTTCTGTTCGGCTAAGCTTTTTGCCTTAACATCAAGAGAAGGCGGCTCATCACTCTGAAGTAACCCGATGAATTGAAGATTGCCTTCAATCTGTGCGAGGTCCAGCATGTTCTCTTTCGGTTCACCGTCAATGAGGCCGAGAAGCTTTGTGGATCGGGAGATCTTTTCTTCAAACGACGACAGAATCTCACGCTTGGCCTCCGGGACGGCTTGCTCAAGCTTGCTTTCATTCAACTCGTTCGCTGCTTCCAGCTGCCTCGTCAAGCTGGCTATGTGAGCATCCCGTCTCACTTTGCCAGATTCCAGCCGCATGACCCGCTCATCGGCTTCTTTGATGTGTTTTCTGTGCCTTTCGGCATCAACCTCAAGAACCTTGATCTTCTTAGCAACTCTCTCTCTCTCATTCAGCAGCATGGCTTGCGTCGACTTCTTTGAGCTTCCCATCCAGCTCAATGGTTTTTCGCCTAGCATCTTCAACTCTTTCACGGTCCTTGCGAGCATCGGACTCGTACCCCATCACAATCCTGTTGAGATGGGATATGAACTGCAAAAAAAAAACCAAAAGAACTGTCAATTAAAAATGTTTAAGCCGTTCGGGTCGCAAAGGCAAAATAATGGAAGTATACCTTAACGCCTCAGAGCGACACCCCGCTATAGGCCTTGTCCCTAAGCAGGGTGTTGGCTGGAGGAAAAGGATCACCTGGACAGGTGATCTTCGAGAAGATAGCTGTAGATGCTGAGGCGTCATTGTAAGACCCTTCAGCATTTATGGGAACCTTAGAGAGAGGGATTGCTTCGGGAATAGCTCGAGTTACTTCAGCACGTCGTAGTCGCTTCGACGCTTCTTCATCCTTGTCATCTACCGATGACTGTCATTTTCTGCTTGGGGCTTTCTTCTCCTTGGCATTTCCTTTGCCTTTGTCCTTGTGCGGCAAAATTTGAGAATCAGTCGGACGAAGCCCTAGGATAACCCCTTGAGGAGCCAAGGAGGAAGGAGTCGGTTCAGGAAGATTATCAGCGGAGGATGGTTCAGGGATGAGAACAGTGGCAAGTTGGGGGTTCGGGGACGAGATTGACTCAACACCTTTGCCTGCTTTGCTCTCTCTTTCGCCTCTGCCTCCGCTTTGGATTTCGCAGCAGCCCGATCTCTGAAAGTAGCTCTTCCCATGGTGTCTCTCGAAGAATGAGAAGGGGATGATTACTCAACTGATTGTCCTTCCGAAAAGGCTCGGGCTCTTCCCACTCGTCGAAGATTGAAATCTCTGGACCAATTACACTTGCGATCCGAAAGCACTTCATAAACCTCTAACAGATCGGGAGGCAATAAGAGGCGGATATGACGCACTGCAAAAAGAATATATGCAAGGTCAGAAAACCTAAAAAAGGAAAACCACTAAGTAATAAAAACCCGAGCCGCGGCCCAAGTCGAGCAATGGATCGGCTACAAATTTCTTCCCAGTCTGATTTGACAATGTGAAGACACTTCGGACCCACCGACGCTTCGGTGATAGGGACAAAAAAGAATTAATCTTCCCAATTATCATCTTTGGTCGGGAAACCTCTTATGATGTTCCAACTGGCTTTACCCGAAACATAGTACTTTAGCTCTCTCTTGTTACGACGTCTGAATTCGAGCAAGTTCCTCAAATGTTCGACCCCAACTTCAATGTCGCAATCATAAGTCCTAACTAGAATGCCGACCATATGCCTGATTCCTCGAGCATTGATTTGAGCAATGGCCAAGTTGTGCTTCCATAGAAACCGTAAAATAACTTCAGGGATCAGGAACCACAACAGGCAGCGGTAGAAGAAGCTTTCGTAGAGAGTGAAATGGTTAGGGGGAAGATTGCTGGCTCGCTCTGATGGTAAGGGAAGAACAAGCTCGACTTCCTCCGAAATGCCAAACCTATTCCCAAGGTTGAAAGGGTCGAACTGGGTGGATCAGGTCACCTCTTGGTTTTCTTCTTCCTTGGAGCTTGTCGTTTAGGACCCATCAAACGCTTCAATTCCTGTCTAGCCACGGCTGGATCAAAGAACAATTTTCTGGTTCAACTTTTGGCAGATCGGGATCCATTACATCAGTAAAAGGGTTCACCGCCTCGTTGAAAGGAGAGTCGTAAAGGTGAGGCACTTCAAATTTTGAAGGATCACCGGAATTAGCTGCTAGCTCTCGAGGATTCGGAGAGCACCATTTTCCTGCCAAGGACAAAGGGTCCTACCCCCAAACCACTTGAATCATCCAGATTCTCTGAAATATTTGCACCAGAAGAATCTTCCCGGCTACAGCTTTGGGCGAGAAACGGATCAAAAGAGAAAGATGGTTCGGGAAGTGAAGACTGCCCTGAACTGCCAAACAAACGGGAATACGGATTGGGGACGCAGAAATGGATGACTGAGACATCTTTTTGAGTTTGAAAATGGATCGGGATCTTTAGAAGACAGAACATATCGGGATCCCTAACAGCTCGCGAGAAAAGATCTAAGTTTTCTAAGAGTCAGAGGACGGATCGGGGTTGTCAACAGCCTATCAAAACAAATCAAAGCCTTTTAAGAACTCAAGAACAGGTTGAGAACCTTTAAAAACATTAATCGTCAGATCCAAATCTTCAAACAAACTGTCGGTAAACTCAAAGACAACGGTGGAGCTAGTTGAAGACAGATCGGGAAATTCGAACGGATCGGTGGCAAAGGAAGAACCACGGAGCCTCTAGCTGAAAATCAAACTTAAAAAAAAAAACCTAGAGACAAAAAGAAGAGAGAAGTTACCTGTTTGAAGAGGTTTTCGGAGAAATGATGTAGTGAGGAAATGGGAGGAATCGCAAGTTATATAAGCAAATGGTTACGTCATTCGCCTCGGGAATTAGCAAAAATGCTTGCACTCCCCGATAAAGGTGATTACATATCAGAACAACGAAAACCCCGAGCCTAGTGTAACATAGCAAACCCGAACTAAACTAATAATGCTATAAATACGGCAATACCACTTAGCGACAGTTCGGGGCCATCAGCAAATGTCGGCTCGGGATCATCACCAAAGAGATGGTTCGGAGTCATCCGCGAGTCGCGCTTTGGGATCATCACCAAAGAGATGGTTCGGGGTCATCCGCGAGTCGCGCTTTGGGATCATCACCAAAGAGATGGTTCAGGGTCATCTGCGAGTCGCGCTTCGGGATCATCACCAAAGAGATGGTTAGGGGTCATCTGTGAGTCGCGCTTCGGGATCATCACCAAAGAGATGGTTCGGGGTAATTAGGAGAAACAGTTTGAATCGTTGATCTCAGACTCGACCATTTACAGCTCGACAATAACATCACTGATACTGCCAAGCTGTGGGGCTAACTGTTGGGGTCAAATTCCACCTCTTGAGAATCAACGATTGAAAAATGGGTAAGTATGAAAGAACAACATTAGCTTAGGCCTTTGCAACTGGATCCCTAACCATGAATGGAGGAGTTGGTTCGGGTACCCCTAACCATGAGTTGGTTCGGGTACCCCTAACCGTGAATGGGTGAGTTGGTTCGGGTACCCCTAACCGTGAATGGGTGAGTTGGTTCGGGTACCCCTAACCATGAATGGATGAGTTGGTTCGGGTACCCCTAACCATGAATGGAGGAGTTTCTTCGGGTACCTGTGGGAGTCCAAATCACTACAATAGATTTGTCGGAGGTTTGTTAAGAGGGATGAAGTTTTTGCGTATGAACCACGAAAGAGAAGATCCAAAGATGGTTTTTATTGAGCTGTTTCGAAAAGCTTTTCATACAAATGTTTGTAGAGCAAAAAAGTCTAGGGTATCCCTTTTTCAAGAGATGTACATAGATATATATATATACTAGTTTGAGTCGGCCAGGTTAATCCCAAAGGATAAGGAAAACTTCCTAATCCTTCGGTATTTCCATTTAGCAGAGTCGGCTTGGCTTCATGGGCCTTTGTATTGTTATGGGCTAAAGAAGGGCTTGTTTACGTCGTATAGAAATGACTTCGGCAACGTCATCTTCTAGCTTCGTATAGAACTGACTTCGGCCGTGTCGTCTTCTGGTTTCGTATAGAAATGACTTCGGCCGCGTCGTCTTCTGGATTTGTATAGAAATGACTTCGGCCGCGTCGTCTTCTGGCTTCGTATAGAATCGACTTTGGCCGCATCGTCTTTTGGCTTCGTATAGAAATGACTTCGGCCAGACAGATTCGTATAGAATTGACTTCGGCCAGACAGCTTCGTATGGAAATAACTTCGGCCAGACAGCTTCGTAAAAAATGACTTCGGCCAGACAGCTTCGTATAAAATTGACTTCGGCCAGACATCTTCGTATAGAATTGACTTCGGCCGCGTCGTCTTATGGCTTCATATAGAAATGACTTCGGCCAGACAGCTTCGTATAGAAATGACTTCAGCCAGACAGCTTCGTATAGAATTGACTTCGGCCAGACAGCTTCGTATAGAATTGACTTCGGCCAAAATTGGCTTCGGCCGTGATTTGCCTTCGGCCGAAGTTGACTCGCTTGCAGAAGTGGCCTCGTCGCCGAAGTGAAGGTGTTTGCCAAAGTGGATCCATTGGCCGAAGTGGACCGCTTGGCCGAAGTGGAGGCGTGCCAAAGTGGATCCATTGGCCGAAGTGGAACGTGTGTTGCCGAAGTGGACAGCTTGCCGAAGTCTCCCCTTGCCGAAGTGGAGCTTATTTGCCAAAGTCTCCTCCTTGCTGAAGTAGAGCTTCCTTGGCCGAAGTGAGCTGGTTTCACGCCTAAGTGGATTCGTATCATGGCCGAAGTGAGCTCATCTCGTGCCTAAGTGGATTCGTATAAAAATGACTTAGGCCCCGATTTCGGCCCTGTCTGATTCTTCGTATTTCCATACTTAGCCATTTTGCCATTGATCACAGCTGAGTGGGTTTTTGACCCCAACAGTTAGCCCCCAAGCTCGGTAGTTTCAGTTATGACAGTGCCGAGGTAAAGGAAATCTAAGTTGGGATCAATGTGCCATGCAAATCGGTACGAGCTGAACGGACGTGATACCGAGTATGTTGTTCTTGATATTCTACCAGTTCCTATGTCTTCAGATTGATAATCCTATTTCCAGTAGAAATTCCTTCATGCAACTGTGTGTTGGCACGGTCTCCAAGGCATGATGACATCACCTATTGCTTTATGGGATTATATATACCTCCACTTCTCCTCATTTCTTCTTCACTTCTCCATTTCTCAAAACCTCAAGGTAACTTCTCTCCTCCCTTCTCTCTCCTTCTCTTGAAGATTTTTCTTTTAGGTTATTGTTTTTGTTTCTCTTGCCGTTAACCGCCGAGCTCCTTTCTCGAAGTAGTTCTATTCGTTGGTCGAAGCCTTCTTTTCTTCGAAATTGTTTTTGGCCGAAGTGGCCTCTCTCTCTCATTGCCGAAGTGAATTTTTCGTCTTTTACCGAAGACCCCTTCTCTGCCGAAGTGGATCCTTGGCCGAAATGCTCCTGGGCCGAAGTGTTTGGCCGAAGTGACCCTTTTTTCGCCGAAGTCGTCCTCTGCCGAAGTGGTGAAGTGGAGCCCTCTCTCTCTCCGCCGAAGTCCTTGCTTGCCGAAGTCTCCTTTCGCCGAAGTGATCTTCCCCGTTGTTGCCAAAGTAATTTCCTTCGATGGATGAAATAGAGAATCCTTTCAACGTTAAAATTGAAATGGAGAATTGGAGTTCCGACCTTGCTACGATGAGGCTAAACGCAGGTCTCCAAGCATGTTCTTCAAGGTGACGAGCTTCTAAGGGTGGATCCAAGAGTGAGGTACCCGATCCACCAAGATCTACTCTTTCCACCGTTGAATCTTTGGAGAGTCTTAGGCATCGGTTCAATATCTCCGAAGAGATTGAGCTTATCCTTCCATCGCCATCAGATCGAGCCGATGAGCCTCGTAAAAGATGTTTTACCTTGTACGAGAGCTGCTTCTACATGTGCTTTCTCTGGTTTCCAATACCAAGGGTCATCCTTGAGTATCTATGGAAGCATAGATTGGCCTTGACACAAATAGCACCACGAGGAATTCGGCACTTGGTTGGAATTGTGGTTCGTAGCTTCGAGTGTGGTGAGGAAGTTACCATGGACCACTTGTTGAACCTGCTGTCCTTTCAGAAATTTCGTTCCAAGGACTCACTTCTTTACTCCCTCTCGAACAAGGCCCACCGAAAAATTATCGGAGGATTCCCAAGTAAAGACAAATATTGGGAGGATTATTTCCTCTTTGTGCCCATTTTCGAAGATTCGGTTGGTGCAGATTGGGTTAACAAAATAAGGACCAGATGGAGAGAAATCGGTAGCCGGTCTGTAGCTTTACGAATTTTTCTGCTTTGTTGAACATATCGTGACCTTCCACTGTTTGTTGGTTTTGTAGTTCCTAACCCGATCCCAACGTGTCCTCCAGACGTAGTTACACTTCGCGAGATTCTAGCTTCTGGAGAGTGTGATTGGCAAAGAGATTTTACTCTTCAAAGAGTAGAGAGAGCGCGGGCTCAATACTTTGGATATTATTCTCCGAGCTCAACTTCTTCGTCCTCCCCCACCAGTACAAGGAGATCCATGGGAAAGCGATCGTCGGTTCGTGAGAGGATGGAAGCCGAGATCCGAGCCATGATGGAGCAAGCGGAGATTGGTCGGACTGAAGTTTCCGCTGAGCAGCTAAGTGCTGCCCTTTCTTTTCCCTCAGGCGACTCGTCCGTAGAGCCGTCCACGATGGCTCCGTCCATCCCCAACGCGAGAGAGATTGTGTTGGGTCTTAGGCGATTGGATTTGCCTCTGGTTCATCGCAGAAAGGGTAAGGCTGTGGCCACCAGCGAGGACACCGATCAGGTGAAGCCAGCCCGGAGGCGTGCCGCGAAAAAAGCCGACAAAGGGAAAGACCCTCATAAGGATGACGAACCACCTTCGTTGGACGCCGAAGTCGAGAAGCTCCAGGGATGGAGAGCAAGGTACGCTGGCGCCGATGACGAGTTTGATAGGTTGGTTGCCGCATTGGGCAACGACTTAGTGGTTTCACCGATCTCCAAAGATTCGGCCGATGTTACGCTTGGTAACGAGTCTGTCGAAGCGTTACCGGCGGATGTCGGCGTTCGCATTTTCTCTGGATCCAATAGGGGCACTCCTGGTTTGTCTTTGCTTGGTTTGAAGAGGGCCTCGGAATCAAAGACGACAACCGATGATGATCGTGTATCTTCAAGGGGTAAGATTTTATGATGATGATGGAGATACGCCCAATACTGTGGCTTGGTATATTCTATTTATGCTTGATGTTATTTGGACATAGTACCTGGATGGCTTTATCCGTATCGACTTATTATGTATGCCTTTGTGGCTTTTTGTTTTTGTTGTGTTGTTTCCTTGTTTTCGAAGCTCGTTGCTTGAATGCTTTTTATCCAAGGAGGATTGATTTGTTTCGCTATATCTTGTGTTACTGCCAACGATTTCGTTTGTTGGGCTTTAAGATGGTCATTCCGATTCACAGATATGTTAACGTAAACATATCCGCTCCGATAATTAGAATAGGTGTTTCGACCAACGATTTGTTTGCTGGGTTTTCAGATGAACATTTTGGTTTACGGACGCTATCGTAAGCATATCTGCTCCGATAATGAATACGAAGTACTGTTGCGGCCAACGATTCGTTTGTTGGGTTTAGGATGACCATTTCGGTTTACAGATACGCTACCGTAAGCATATCCGCTCCGACAATGGACATGTAGTACTGTTATGACCAACGATTTGGTTGTTGGGTTTAGGATGAACATTTTGGTTTATGGATACGCTACCGTAAGCATATCTGCTCCGACAATGAGCACAGACATTTGTATAGCGCGCGCTTTTAATCCGCTAGGATATAATAGTTTGATCCGTAAAGGATGTAGTAGTTCGTTGATGTGGCCAGCAGCAACGAGGATGAGATGAGTTGTCTGTTTAGTTTAGAATTCGAGTAATCCGCAAAAGATTCGAATGTGATGCATGTTTCTGTTAAGGCTTTAGTAACCCACGAAGGGTGTGATATGATGAACATAGCTTCTCGAAGCTTGCGTTAAGTAGATGTAGAGCCTATTACTAAGGTGGGAGTATACGAGTATACGTACCCACTCCCCCCCCCTTTTTTTTTTTAAAGAGGAGGGCAGCTGAACCCATCCGAAGACGAGCTGCCTACGTACTCTTTGCGGGGATCAAGCCACCCCGTAGTTCGTGTAAAGTACCTTAAGGATAATCCTTCTTGAGATGCATCGCGTTCCACGATCTTGGTATTGGAATGTCATTCATGTTGGCGAGTTCGTAAACTTCGGGTCGGACTACTTACGTGATTTTGAAAGGTCCTTCCCAGTTTGCTCCAAGTTTGCCAGCGTTCCGTTCTGCTGTATTCTGAAAAACCTTCCGTAAGACTAGGTCTCCTTTGTAGAACTGTCGATTTCGAACGTGAGAGTTGTAGTATTTTACCGCTGCATTCTGGTAGTTCTGAATTTGTATCAAGGCTTGGTCTCTCCTTTCGTTGATTAGGTCCAACTCATCAAGCATTAACAAGTGGTTAAGCCCTTCTTGTTCTGGGAGTAGTCTTTCGGCGGACTCCTAGAAAATGTACTTCCGGTGGAATGACGCATTCTGTCCCGTAGACGAGAGCGAATGGAGTTCTGTTGGTTGCTCGTCGTGGTGTCGTCCTATGGGACCATAATACTACTTCTAGTTCGTCAGCCCACCGTCCTTTCTTTTTGTCAAGACATTTTTTTAGACCATCGAGAATTATCTTGTTGACTGCTTCCGCCTGGCCGTTTCCTTGTGGATATCTCGTGGTGGATTTGCTTAGTCAGATCTTCCACTTCTCGCAGAAAGCTTCGAACCTTGTGGAGATGAACTGCGAGCCATTATCGGTGATGATTTCGTATGGGACTCCATGTCGGCATAAGATGTTCCTCTATACGAAACTTTCGACTTGTGCATCCTTGATGCTGGCATACGAATCAGCCTCCACCCACTTCGAAAAATAGTCCTTCAAGACCAGTAAGAATCGTTTCTGCTTCGAAGGATGTAAAGGTCCAACAATGTCCATGTACCATCGCATGAATGGATAAGGTGACGATTTCGAGGAGAGCATCTCGGTTGGCTGATGAATTATTGGTGCATGACGCTGACATTTCTGGCATCTGGATCAGTACTTCTCGCAATCTTGTATCATGGTTAGCCAGTAATAGCCATGTCGTTTAATTTTTATCGCCAAGGCTCGTCCTCCCGAATGGTTACCACATGACCCGCTATGGACTTCCTCCATGATTGTTCTGGCATCCTTTCCTTCAACACAGGCGAGTAATGGCCCTGAGAATCTCCATTTGAAAACATTCCCATCGAGCAAGATGTAATGAGCCGCTTGAGCCCGAAGATACCATCGTAGTGTATCCGCGGATGTCATCAAGCCACCCTTTATCGCAGCCGTATGTAATTTTCCGTACATGCTTCATCCATCTCAATAACTTCAGTTTCGTGACGCGTGTCGACGTTGGAAGGGAGGGGAGTTAAATACTCGTCCATAGCCGTTGCTTCTTCTTCAACATCTACGAGATTTTCGTCCACGTTGATTGCGTCTATTTCCATTTGAGATTCGGATCCCTTTCTACCGCGTATGCCTCATCCTGGACCATTGAGTCTTTGGTTATTGCTTTTTGTTCATCAGCGTCGTCCTTAGCGTTGTCCGGTGCACATACATTCTCCCTTGCATTCCTGGCTGCTTGAGATCGCGTAACTCCACTCACTGTTTCCGAAAGATTGATACTCGGGCGCTCGATGAATTCCACCGGAATAACTTACTTCAAGTCTGGATCAGAAGTGGATGCGAGAGCAGCCAGTGCATCAGCCGAAGTGTTTTCTCCCCGCGGAATGCGTGTGAGTGTGAATTCTTTGAACTGCGCTGCCAAGTCTTTGACGACCTTTAGATATGCTTCCATACGATCGTCTTTAGCTGCATATTCTCCGCTGAACTGGTTTGCAACCAACTGTGAATCGCAGAATGCACGAATGCTGTTAATCTTAAGTCCTTGTGCGAGCTTCATTTCGGCAATGAGGGCTTCGTACTCTACTTCATTGTTGGAGGCACGAAACCCTAGGCGGAAAGATTGTTCAAGTATCTCGCCCGTCGGTGACGTCAGACGTATTCCAACTCCCGAGCCAGTTTTGGATGATGAGCCATCAACGTGGAGCTGCCAAGTCAAATTTGGGTTTCTTTTAGCGAGGCTCTCCTCCGGAAGTTCGATCAAAACATCGGCGAGCACCTGCGACTTTGCGCAAGTCCGGCCGCGATACTCGATGTCGTATTCGCTGAGCTCGATAGCCCACTTGGCCAATCTTCCGGATTGACTTGGGCTATGCAAAACGGACCGTAGGGGGAAAGTGCTTAGGACTACGATGGAGAGTGATTGAAAGTAGGGCCTTAGTTTTCTGGCGCAAAAACTGACAAAGCCAACTTCTCAATTTGTGGGTATCTTGTCTCAGCATCGGTGAGAGTCTTGCTGACGTAGAAAATTGGTTTCTGCTCGCCCCGTACATCTCGAATATGTACTCTGATTACTGCAGTGGTGGAGATTATGGTGTACAAGAAGAGCGGCTCTCCCACGATTGGCTTTGCAAGCACCGGGGGGGCTGGCAAGGTATTTCTTCAACTGCTAGAAAGCTTCTTCGCACTTCTCTTTCCATTCAAATTTTTTGTTTCCTCGTAAAGTGTCGTAGAACGGCAAGCATTTATCGGTGGATCGCGAAATAAATCTGTTGAGTGCGGCCACCCTTCTAGTCAGTCTCTGCACTTCGCGTTTCGATTTTGGGGAAGCCATCTGTATAAGTGCGTCAATCTGCTTGGGATTTGCTTTGATACCTCGTTGAGTAACCAAGTAACCAAGAAACTCTCCTGACGTGACTGCGAACCTACAGTTCGTCGGGTTCAGCTTCATGTTGTGTGAGTTGAGCTGTTGGAAACACTCCTCCAAATGTGTTACGTGATCCTTTGCTTCAAGTGATTTTACCAGCATGTCGTCTATGTAAACCTCCATCGTCTTTCCGAGTTGACTAGCAAACATCTTGTTCACCAAACGCTGGTACGTGGCTCCAGCATTTATAAGCCCGAAAGGCATCACCTTGTAGCAGTATATTCCGCGATCTTTAATGAAGGCTGTCTTCTCTCGATCGTCGGGATTCATCAAAATCTGGTTTTACCCGGAAAATGCGTCCATGAATGATAGGAGCTTGTTGCATGCCGTCGCTTCGACAAATCGATCAATGTGCGGCAGCGGAAAGCTATCTTTCAGACACGCCTTGTTTAAGTCGGTGAAATCTACACATACCCGCCATTTTCCGTTCTTCTTTTTCACTACTACAGGATTCGCTAGCCAATCTGGGTACTTGACTTCCATGATTGAACCGACTTGTAAGAGTTTTTCCACCTCGTCGTTCACTGCTTTCGCTCTGTCGGGACCTAACTTCCTCCGTTTCTGCTTCACTTGTCGGAGGTTTGTTAAGAGGGACGAAATTTCTGTGTATGAACCACAAAAGCGAAGATCCAAAGATGGTTTTTATTAAACTGTTTCGAAAAGCTTTTGCGTACAAGAGTTTGAGAGCAAAAAGTCTAGGGTTTTGCTAAGTAAATTGCGGATCCCTTTTTCAAGAGATGTACATAGATATATATACTAGTTTGAGTCGGCCAGGTTAATCCCAAAGGGATAAGGAAAACTTCTTAATCCTTCGGTATTTTCGTTTAGCCTAGTCGGCTTGGCTTCATGGGCCTTTGTATTGTTACGGGCCGAAGAAGGGCTTCTTTACGTCGTATAGAAATGACTTTGGTCGCGTCGTCTTCTAGCTTCGTATAGAACTGACTTCGGCCGCGTCGTCTTCTGGTTTCGTATAGAAATAACTTCGGCCGTGACGTCTTCTGGCTTCGTATAGAAATGACTTCGGCCGCGTCATCTTCTGGCTTCGTATAGAATTGACTTCGGTCTCGTCGTATTTTGGCTTCGTATAGAAATGACTTCGGCCAGACAGCTTCGTATATAATTGACTTCGGCCAGACAGCTTCGTATAGAATTGACTTCGGCCGCGTCATCCTCTGGCTTCGTATAAAAATGACTTTGGCCAGACAGCTTCGTATAGAAATGACTTCGGCCAGACAGCTTCGTATAAAATTGACTTAGGCCAAAATTGGCTTCGGTCGAAGTGGACTCGCTTGCCGAAGTGGCCTTTTGGCCGAAGTGGCCTTTGGCCGAAGTGGCCTTTTGGCCGAGGTGGCCTCGTCGCTGAAGTGAAGGTGTTTGCCGAAGTGGCCTCTTCGGCCGAAGTGGCCTTTGCCGAAGTGAAGGCTATGCTGAAGTGGCCTTGTTGGCCGAAGTGGATCGTTGGCTGAAGTGGATCGTTGGCCGAAGTGGACAGCTTGGCCAAAGTGGTCTTCATCGACCATTGGCCGCAGTGGATCGTTGGCCGAAATGAAGCTCGTTGGCCGAAGTGCTTTGTTGGCCGAATCCGTTGGCCGAAATGGATCATTGGCCAAAGTGGACAGCTTCGCCGAAGTGAAGCTCGTTGGCTGAAGTGCTTTGTTGGCCGAAGCCATTGGCCAAAATGGCCTCATTGGCCAAAGTGGCTTGTTGCCGAAGTGGCCTCGTCGGCCGAAGTCTCCTTGCTGATGTGGAGCTGTGCCGAAATATCCCCTTGCCGAACTGGAACCTCTTAGGCCAAAGTCTCCCTGGCCGAAGTGGACCGCTTGGCCGAAGTGGCCTCATCGGCTGAAGTCTCCTTGCCGATGTGAAGCTGTGCCGAAATATCCCATTGCCGAAGTGGAACCTCTTAGGCCAAAGTCTCCCCTGGCCGAAGTGGACCGCTTGGCCAAAGTGGACAACTTGGCTGAAGTGGAGGCGTGCCAAAGTGGAAGCGTACCGAAGTGGAGGCATGCCAAAGTGGAAACGTGCCGAAATGGAGGCGTGCCAAAGTGGAGGCATGCCGAAGTGGAGCCATTGGCCGAAGTGGAGCGTGTGTTGCCGAAGTGGACAGCTTGCCGAAGTGGAGCTTCTTTGCCGAAGTCTCCTCCTTGCCAAAGTAGAGCTTCCTTGGCCGAAGTGAGCTCGTATCACGCCTAAGTGGATTCGTATCATGGCCGAAGTGAGCTCGTATCGTGTCTAAGTGGATTCGTATAAAAATGACTTAGGCCCCGATTTTGGCCCTGTCTGATTCTTTGTATTTCCATACTTAGCCATTTTCCCATTGATCACAGCTGAGTGGGTTTTGACCCCAACAGTACCCCGAACCATGAATGGGTGAGTTGGTTTGGGTACCCGTAACCATGAATGCACGAGTTAGTTCGGGTAACCCCGAACCATGGCAAGACAAGTTGGATCGGGTGTCACGATACATAGAGAAGATTAGGTCGTGTACCCCGATCCGTGACAATGCAGGCGGATCGGGTGTCGCGACCCACAATGGAACAAACAGATCGGGGTCATGTTCAGAAGATAGATTGGGGTCAAGCCAAACGGATCGAGGTCAAGGCAAGAGGATCGAGATTATCGTCTATCACCACCCGAGCCATGAACCAGGGCATCACCCGAGCCGTGAACAACGGTGTCACCCGAGCCGTGAACCATGGCGTCACCTGAGCCGTGAACCATGGTGTCACCCGAGCCGTGAACCATGGCATCACCCCAGCCGTGAACAATGGTTTCGCCCAAGCCGTGAACCATGGCGTCGCCCGAGCCGTGAACCATGGCATCGTCCGAGCCATAAATCATGGCGTCGCCCGAGCCGTGAACCAGGCGTCACCCGAGTCATGAACCAAGGCATCGCCCAAGCCGTGAACCATGGTGTCGCCCAAGCCGTGGACCATGGTGTGACCTGGGCCGTGAACCACAGCGTCGCCCGAGTCGTGAACCATGGCGTCGCCCGAGCCGTGAACCATGGTGTGACTCGAGCCGTGCATCATGGTGTCACCTGAGTCGCTCAACCACTGCCATCCGAGCCAAGGCTTAACGACAGGGAGTTGGGCCTAGCTGATAAGCATATGGGCCGAGACGATGAGCCCATGAATCAAGGCCCATGGCGGTAGCAGGCTTTGCTAAAAAGAAATCCCGAGGAATTAGGAAATCTTCCTTATCTTCTTAGATATTGACTTAGTCGACTCTGGCTTGTATATATACTCATGTACACCCTCTGAAAAGAGGATCCGCAGTTGAACCTAGCAGAACTCTATACTTTTGCTCTCATACGAAAAGCTTTCTAAGCAGCTTAATAAAATACCATCTTTGGATCTCTGTTTGTGTTTTTAGTGGTTTTTCCTCAGAAATTTCATCTCTTAACAAACCCTCGACAAATTCGATTGGCGTGGATTTACACTCCCACAATTACAGACAAAATGTGTTAGTAGAATAGAAATAGAGTATGCTCATCTTTTGTTGTTAAATGCAGATTAAAAACTGAACGGGCTTAATGTGTCCAGCAAACTGGGGCCCAGCAAAGAATACACAGAATAGAACTAGAGTCCGCTCATCTTCTGCTGTTAAATGCATATTAAAATCTAAACGGGCTAAATGTGTCTACCAAAATGGGGCCCAACATAGATTACGAAGAATATAAAGTGCATCATGCGATTATCGACACGTGGCGCTTCGCAACCCGCACTTATTTATGATCCAAAATCGGAATTTAAACAATTGAGATTGAAGTCAAGAGTTTCACGGGTTAAAAGCGAATGGAGCGTTATATTAAATAATATCATTTAGTAAAATAAAGGAAATCATTACTTATATTGGAAAAAGATATCATGAATTCCTAAGTCATTTTATTTGTATTCGCTTTCACATACGATAGTATATTTGTTATAAATGAAATTAATAGGATAAATGCAGAGAATGCGCAGTAGAGTATACGCAAAGAAAGCGCCGCTTTTGCTCATACTCTGCATTACTAATTCGGAATAATGTTGTGCCATTGGTATGATAGATGAAGATATGGGTAAAAGAGTTAAATGCATGGGTTATCCTGCTTTTTTATTTACTATATATGTTTAATTATACGTAATGATTATGTATTCACTATCATAAGTATTTTTCGAAACAATAAAAACATGTTTATTACATGTATTGCCATTAGTAACTTAACCCCAATTCAATGCACAATGATTTAATAGGTAAATTACCAAGCTTGAAAAAACCATAATTAAGCAAGTTTATTGGGTTGCGTCTAAAAATATATTTCTATTAGTAGTTATACGTCGAATCAAAAGTTATTGTCATACAATTAAATGCAGAGTAAGAGCAGAAGATCAACTAAACGGGTTAATGTGTCAGCAAAATGGGGCCCAACAAACAAGACGCAGATTAAGAGCAGAAGCCCGCTCTTCCTCTGCTGTTAGAGTGTCCAGCAAAATGGGGCCCATTAAAGAAGACGCAAAATACAAAGTGTTCATCTAGTATTTCTCTTCCATTAACATCATTACAAACTGGCAAATAAGGCGCCTTCTCACAATTAATGCGTTTTCTTGTTTCTCATGTTGCATAATGCGATTATCGATACATGGCGCTTCGCAACCCGCACTTGTTCTACACACGTCCATTGATAGCTGCAAGGTATGATCAATTAGGGTTTTCATCCTGCCAAACCATTTTTTGGAATCATGGCCCATGAGAAAATTATACATCTCGGTTGTAGAATAGTGCATGATGTGATGTGATATTGCTTTGACAACATTTTTAAGAACCGTAAAAAGTAAGTTTGATTATTTACCGTTCTTCAATTCGTAGACAAGAAAAAAGCGTTGAGATACATCCAACCGTTTCTTCAAAACTTTTCAGTTTCAAAACTTTGCTTCAAAACTTTTTTTCAAAAATTTTCAGTCTTAAAAAAATGGCTCAGCTAGATATGGTTTTAGACTTGCCACTCATGAAGAATGGTGGAAGAATCTTGGTTCAAGTCATCAGAGAATTTGGAGAGCACTATCCACGCTTTCAAACTGAAAGACACTTGATTCTCGCAGATTATCACGTCGTAAGAAATGCATGCTATGGTGTATTTATGTTGTCTCTTAGGAATATATGATTTTGTTTCATTTTTAGTTTATTAGATACAATATTTGGTTTTATGGTTTAGGGTGTTCCGATCTCTGCAACCATTCGAAATTATCTGTTGTCAAAGTACGAAGACATGGTGAATGAAGAGGAATGGTATTTGATTAAGAATTTTGAAGTGGCGACTAGGCCAGAACAGTGGAAATTAACACACCATGACTTCCATGAAGAAACCAAGATTCGATAGGTAGCAGGAATCCCGGGTAGCCAGATAATGTCTTTCTCTCCATTTCACTGATTTCTAAACGGCTCATTGCATAAGAAGATTAGTGTTGGTAAGTTTTGATGAAATATTAGTTGTTTGATTTTCCATTTCACGTTTGATCAAATCATCTATATTGATGTTGCTCTATTCATAGTTGATTTTCTTGGTGCTATTGTGAAAGTCAAGAAATTAGACATTTATCAAGGCTTCACAGATGACGTTTACATTATCCCTGGTCAAAACAATTTGCACTTCACATTGAGGATTTCAAGTAAGTTAATTATGTTTATAGTTTAGGATGTCTTTTGAGAACGAAGTACTCTAAATTCGTCTTTGTGAGATGCAGTAGCGAAGATATCAACTGCATTGCGCAGGAAACATTTGCTGATGAAATTGAGTTCTTATGGCGACTTCAGCCAATTGGGAAGCTCATATTCTGCGTACTACAAAATTGGAGTATGGACAATTTTGGAGGTAGTGTTACTACTTGATTCAATCCTAGAGAACTATTGCAACATATATGAATAGTTGGCTCTTTCAAATTGCAGGTGAGATACGTGTATCGGCTCTCACCCATTCTCTGAACTCCTCATTAATCCAGCAGTTCATGCCGTTAAAGAAGTAATCCAACAACTAAGGTTAAGACCGGTGGTTTCTCAATGGTTGAAGATGCATACATTGATGACCCTATTCATCTTAACAATACCAACTAGATTAAACCTCGTCAAATTGTGTTGTTTAACGTTCTTGCACTATATTTTGAGACTCGGATTAACACTTATGTTTGTATCAAAACTATGATGTCTCTTGTTTTCATACTTCGAAATTTAGGTTTACTTTATTTTGTTATGCCTTTTTCAGACCTTTGTAGATGGAAATAAGTAGAGAAGGCACATTTTATGCTAAGTGTAAACAAAGAAGATGCAGACTTAATTCAGAGTCCGCTCTTCGTCTGTTGACAGATGCAGAGTACGAGGAGAAGTTGTATCTTCTCTGTCTATGCTCTATATGCGTTGTTTTTTAATCCTTTGTGGATGAAAACAAGTAGAGAAGATACAGTTTATGCTCAGTGTAAGAAAAGTAGGTGCAACTTGAATTCAGAGTCAGCTCATCATCTGCTGACGGTTGTAGAGTACGAGCTCAAGATTCGTCAACCTCGATTTACACTCTACAAGGGTATATTTTTTTTGACCCTTTGTAGATTAAAATCAGTAGAGAAGGCACATTTTATGATGAGTTTAAGCAAAGAAGAAGCAGAATAAATTCAGAGTCCGCCCATCATCTGCTTTCAGATGCAGAGTACGAGTAGAAGCTGCGTCTTCGCTCAAAATAACTGAATTCAAAAGATACAAAATGAAACACTTAAAGCAAACCAGTCTTTAGAAGATACTAAAAGAAACATAGAACATATCTTAAATTACTAAATCAAAAAGACCACACTTAAAGCAAAGCAAAGCAGTCTTCAAAAGATAATAAAACTAAAAAAAAGACCACACAGGTGAGACTTATCTTTGATATTCTACTTGCATTTGACTCCCCAAAACAACATATAAATCTTTACTTAGATTAAAAGAGCTGCTGCTATTTTCCTATTTCTCACTCTCCTCTCTTGCAATCATGCCATATCTCTTTCTGCCTAATTAATACGCTCATTTATCAATGATGCCAGTACTTGCAGCTCGTGCAAACTCTTTTCGTATGAGTCATTACCAACATCATCCTCACCAAAATAATCATCTTTATTAGTGCCGCCAGAAGCTAGCTTTTGAGGAGGGATTGGTTCATTGTTGGGTAAACGAGTTGTTGCTATTTGAATTCTTTTAATACTCCCCTCTATCAACAATGCAAGTACCTCCAGCTCGAGCAAACCCTCTTCCATCATTTTCCTATGCTAATTCTCAGCATTAAGAACTGATAATGTTTCTAAATACTGCAAATCCATTCTGCAAAAAAGGAGAGAGAGTGAAGAAAGGAGAATCGTACTCTGGTTGGTCTCCTGATGTGGAAGATGGACTCTTTTCCTTAGAATTTGTAAAAGAAAGACCAAATAGATCACATAAGCAAACACACTCTCACGTATATAATCATAAAGAGCTAGAACTTGGGTTTGTTCAGATACTAAGGGATGAAAAGAAAATTGAGACCTTTAATTAGATGTTTCTCGCCATAAATCTCCTCAGATTTTCTAGAGTTCATGTTTTCCCGTTTCAATTTGAGGAATTAAGGTTCTTGTAGTCGTGTTTCTCATATGAAATTTGAAATAAGAAAGCACGAACGACATCGTTTTCGCTAAATAAGACTTTAAAAAAAAAGTCGGATATGAGCCCACATGAATTCGGGACCTGCCTGTTTCAAATACCCGCTGGGTTTTAACCCGTTTTTAGCATCCCTGGTTATCCTCAACATTCTTGTTCAACCGTCACTTCTCACAATTAAAGCAAAGATAATGCGTTCATTTAGTAGAGTATATGCAGAGAAGGCCCGTTAATAATAATAATCAATTAGAGCATAGTACTATTACAAGGCGCGTAAGGAGAGTACTATTAGGAGTAATTAATACAAATTAAAGTATTTTTTATTGTTTAATTATGACGATTACTTAGAGAATCCAAATATTGACTGAACGGATGCAACTCTACACACCAACCGTTTACCGCCTCCGATATAAATATAAACACTCTTACTTAGTCGTTAAAAGGACCATTATATTCTCGAACAACTACGTAGAAACCCAAACGGTAAGATCTATCCTTCACAATGGTTCGTTTTCATATGGTTTCTGATTTGCATGCATGGAGAAACGATTGGAAGATTCGGATCTTGGTCTTCCGAAAATGGGAAACACGTTCTGAAACGAATACTCAATAATTGGAGTTCATTTTGGTTGACGAACAAGTAAGAATCCAGTTAATAATTTTATATATTCATCTAGAATCGGTAATTTTTATAGGTTTTTCTTAATGGTTTCTCATTTTTACTATAATTCTAGGGTTCCAAAATACAAGCCTCGGTTCATAACGAATTAGCGGTTCCTTATTTTAACCGTGTCTTCCAAGAAGGAGAATGAAAAGAGATACGTGATTTCACCGTTTACAGTGCATGGAGGAGCATTAGGACTATGCACCATGGATGGAAAATTATGCTCGATCGGAAGACATACGTTGAAAGCACTCGAGGATGGTCGCCTCATCATTTCATGAATTTTCAAGATTTCAAGTTTGTATCTGATCGGAAAAATTATCCGTTGTTTCCTATTGGTATATAATTTTATTTATTAATTTACAGTTTTATACGATATATCTTGTATCAATATGATTGATTTTGTTATTTAGCATTTTTCCGGATAAAAGACTTAATAGATAAACTTGAACATGTTGAACCTAAATCAACTTATGAAGAAGGAGTTGATGAAGGAAATACATCTATACATTTCCGTTTACCGGATGACAAGTAAGTATTGTTGATAATTATGTTATGAATAAATTATTCTTTTAGATAATAGATAATAACCTAATAGTGTCGATGTAGGGATATTTGTTTACAATGCGTTGCCTCTTGGGAAATGGCTAATGATTTGAACAATGACTGCTTGTCTCGAATTGATAATTTTGTTATTTGTGCTCAATCCGATTAGCGTATGGTCATATGAAAGGTTAGTATATTTGTTAACAGAATCCATAGTTTTATGAAGAAACATATCAAAATGATACGTTTTCTAACTTTAATGTCAAGCGTGGTATCTTCATAGGGAAAATTGTAGAACTAGTACAATTTTTTGGAAATACCAGCGCTACCCCTTAAGACCAGCAGAGTTAACGGAGACCGGTTGCACTTTTTCTGCAGTTTGACATTTGCAATGTTGGGGTCAAAATCCACCCCGCTGTGATCAATGGGAAAATGGCTAAGTATGGAAGTATGAGGAATCAGATAAGGCCGAAGTCGTGGCCTAGGTCGTTTCTATACGAGTCCATTTAGGCACGATACGAGCTCACTTCGGCCGCGATACGGATCCACTTAGGCACCATACGAGCTCACTTCGGCCGTAATACGAATCTACTTAGGCACGATACGAGCTCACTTCGGCCGTAATGCGAATCCACTTAGGCACGATACGAGCTTACTTCGGCCGTGATACAAGGCCACTTTGGCATGGATAAGCCCACTTCGGCACGGAGAAGGCCATTTCGACAACAGAGGAGACTTCGGCAAGCTCCACTTTGGCAAGGGAGGAGGCTTCGGTGAGCTCCACTTCGGCAAGAGAGGAGACCTTGGCGAGCTTCACTTCGGCAAGAGAGGAGACTTCGGCGAGCTCCATTTCGGCACAACTCCACTTTGGTGAAGAAGATCCACTTTGGCACCACGCGCGATATCCACTTCGGCAAGGAGGAGACTTCAGCACAGCTCCACTTCGGCAAGAGAGGAGACCTCGACGAGCTTTAATTTGGCAAGAGAGGAGACTTCGGCACAGCTCCAAGCCTCCACTTCGGTGCACGCACAAGCCTTCACTTCGGCACAGGTCCGGCTCCACTTCGGCGCAGCCCACATCGGCAAGGGCCTTCACTTCGGCATGGGTCCACTTCGGCCGAAGGCCACTTTGGCAAAACTACACTTCGGCACGGCCTTCACTTCGGGAAACGCCTCCACTTCGGCCAGCAAGCACTTCGGC
Source organism: Pseudoturritis turrita (assembly GCA_900406555.1). Lineage (NCBI taxonomy): Eukaryota > Viridiplantae > Streptophyta > Magnoliopsida > Brassicales > Brassicaceae > Pseudoturritis > Pseudoturritis turrita. Next base: position 17,341 of record OVBL01000153.1, on the reverse strand, counting down.
CAAGCTGTCCACTTCGGCCACGCAGTCAACTTCGGCCAAGCTGTCCACTTCGGCCAAACTATCCCCTTCGGCCAAGCTGTCCACTTCGGCCAAGCTGTCCACTTCGGCCAAGCTGTCCACTTCGGCCAAGCTGTCCACTTCGGCCAACCTGTCCACTTCGGCCAAGCTATCCACTTCGGCCAAGCTGTCCACTTCGGCCAAGCTGTCCACTTCGGCCAACCTGTCCACTTCGGCCAAGCAGTCCACTTCGGCCAAGCTGTCTGGCCGAAGTCATTTCCATACGAAACTGTCTGGCCGAAATCAAATCTATACGAACCTGCCTGGCCGAAGTCATTTCTATACGAAACTGTCTGGCCGAAGTCAAATCTATACGAAGCTGCCTAACCGAAGCCATTTCTATACGAAACTATCTGGCTGATGTCAAATCTCTACGAAGCTGCCTGGCCGAAGCCAAATCTATACGAAGCTGCCTGGCCGAAGCCATTTCTATACGAAACTGTCTGGCCGAAGTCAAATGTATACGAAGCTACCTGGCCAAAGTCAATTCTATACGAAGCTGTCTGGCCGAAGTCATTTCCATACGGAGCTGTCTGGCCAAAGTCAATTCTACACGAAGCCAGAAGACGACGCGGCCGAAGTTATTTCTATACGAAACTGTCTTGCCGAAGTCAAATCTATATGAAGCTGCCTGGCCGAAGTCATTTCTATACGAAACTATCTTGCCGAAGTCAAATCTATACGAAGCTGCCTGGCCGAAGTCATTTCTATACGAAGCTGTCTGGCCGAAGTCATTTCCATATGGAGCTGTCTGGCCGAAGTCATTTCCATACGAAGCAGCGGCCGAAGTCATTTCTATACGAAGCTGTCTGGCCGAAGTCATTTCCATATGGAGCTGTCTGGCCGAAGTCATTTCCATACGAAGCAGCGGCCGAAGTCATTTCTATACGAAGACAACAAGCCCATTATCGGCCTACAATGATACAAAGGCCCATAAAGTCAAACCTCCGACAAATTCTAACTGTGTTGATTTCGACTCCCACAATTTGGCGCTAGAAGGAGGGGGATTTGAAACTTTCTTACTCCAAGGAACCACCGTACGAATCCGAAGAAGATGAACGACGACGGAGCAAGACGAACTGACAACCCGCAGGACACCGCAGCCGATGGATCCGGAGCGAAAGATGCACCAGCGGCTGCAGCTGTGGAGACAAGCCCGGAGGCCCTGGCATAGATAAAGACAATGTTAGAGAAGCTGCTCAAGAAGGCGGAGGAGCAGGACAAGCTAAACACAATGGTGTGTGATAAGCTGGAAGTCCTTCCGACGGCAAGCCAAGCCCGAGGTAGGGGCTCAGGAGTTGACCTAACGAGGCACCCTCCTGCGGCATCTCAATCCAAGAGCCCTCGATTTCTCGATGCCTCACCACGCGCCGAGGACCCAATGTGGACTACCACCTCCAAACCAACCAATCGCAATCGCCGAACTGAACGCGGCACCACATGAGACAAACACGCAGACTGTGGATGGAACGAATCCGGAGATCGACCTGGAGGATAACCCGGAGGGTGAACATGACTTGGAACACCACCGCGAAGCTGAAATCACAGGTGCAACCCAAACTCGAATCGAACAAAGCGATGCCAACCTCGGCCATGACCAAGACTTCACCAAAGAAGAGGAGAACATCTTCTGGGCCCAACGAGCCCAGATCGAAGAAGAGCGAAAAGTGATAATCCGAGCCCAGAAGGAGGAGATGGCCAAAATTCCGGCCGGCATGGAACGAGCTGCTGCTGAGATGAGATTTGTTCGATCTCAGATGAATAGAGCTACCAGCAAGGCTCCCGAACCTGACCGAGTGCTTGAAGAAGCAGAGAACACCCCGTTCATGACTCGAATTACCAAGGCAAGGGTTTCCGATCCGGGGAAGATGAAGATACCGATTTACAAAGGAAAAGCTGATCCAAAGGACTACTTGACCGCCTTCGCGATAGCGATGGGATGAGCAAACTTCAGAGAAGGAGAGGAAGAGGCTGGTCAGTGTCTCCTGTTCGTTGAGCACCTTAAAGGTCCAGCTCTCCAATGGTTCTCACGGCTGGGAAGAAATTCGATCGACAATTTCAATCAGATGTCGTCGGCATTCCTCAAACATTATGCTATATTCATGGAATGTCGAACATCCAATGCGGATCTATGGACCATGGGGCAAGGAAAAAACAAGACGTTACAAACTTTCATCGAACGATTGAAGTCGGTACTGTCGAAGGTAGAAGGGATAAGTGACGAAGCCGCGTTCCAAGAATCAAAGAAAGTCCTATGGTTCGACTCAGATTTTTGGAAGGAGATTGCGCTAAACGCTCCAACCACGATCCAGGAGGCATTGCATCGAGCAACAGACTTCGCCTCCAACGAAGAAGAAGTGAGGATCCTAGCCCAGAAGCACGGAAAGGCAAAGTCTACGAACTATCCTCCCTTTGCTCCGAACCAACCAAACAACAAAAAGGGCAACCAAGATTCTGAATATGTCCAGCACGAAGGAGGTTTCAAAGGAGCCCATAATTACCAAGTTGACTCATCAGGATACGGTCAAGGACGAGGCCAAGGCCGAGGAAGAGGTACATGGAGTAGCACATGGACCAGGGGCCAAGGAACTTACGACGAAACAGCTTATTGCAAATATCACCATATCTTCGGACATTCGACTGCAATTGCCGTATTCTGGGCTTAAAACTCGCTGTAAAGTTGGAAGCTGGCAAACTCAAAGGTGATATTAGCCTCAAGGATTTTGACATGGATACCAACGCGAACCTCTCCGAGCAGGTGAATGAAGACCTTCCTAAGCGAGGGAGGTAAGATGACGACGCCCCGCAAGCTGGGACAAGAAGAAGAATAATTATGATAATGGGCGGATCTCACTATTGCTCAGACACCGTCTCGTCGATTAAAGCTTTTCAACGATGAGACAATGTCAGTGTCAATTGGTCTGAGCCTTCTAAGTTCCCAAATGACATATCACATTTGAAGAAAGGGAGACTACCGGAATCGACAAACCTCACGATGACCCTCTCGTAATCGAGCTAATCATCAACGATTGCGATGTGGCCAGAGTGTTGGTAGACACGGGAAGCACGGTGGATGTAATCTTCAAAAAGACTCTCAGAAGAATGAACGTCGACCTATCCAAAGTAACGGAAACTCCAAAACCATTGACTTGATTCTCCGGAGAAATGAAAATGACAATCGGAACAATCAAGTTACCTGTTCGGGCTGGAGAGATAACCAAAATCATGGAGTTTTCGGTGGCCGATCACCCAGCAATCTACAACGTTATTATGGGAACCCCTTGGTTAAATACGATGCGCACCGTGGCCTCAACATACCATATGTTCATAAAGTTCTCAACGCCTAACGGAATCCAAACAATTCGTGGAAATCAAAAGGAGTCCCGAATTTGTGTTATGGCCGAGCATCAGCTCAGAAATCCTGTAGCAGAGCTTAACACGAAGACGAAGGAAAGGAGAGCCAAGCTGGATCAGCAACCTAAGAACGAGCTATCAAAGCAAAGTTTTACGGATCACTGAGTCACTTCACACGAAGAACGGGGCTGCTTGATCCCTGCAAAGGGAACGTAGGCAGCTCATCTTCGGATGGTTCAGCTGCCCCCCTCTTTAAAAAAAGGGGGGAGTGGGTACGTATACTCGTATACTCCCACCTTCATAATAGGCGTTACGTCTACTTAATACAAGCTTTTCGAAGCTAAGATCATCATACCACATCCTTCACGGGTTACTAAAGCCTTAACAAAAACAAGCATCCCATTCGCATCCTTCACGGATTACTCAAAAGTCCTAACAAAACAGGCACCTCATCTCACTGTCGTTGCTGCTGGCCACAGCAACGAACTACTACATCTTTTACGGATCTAACTATTACATCCTAGCAGATTAAAAGCGCTTGCTATATAAATGTCTATGTCCATTGTCGGAGAGGATATGCTTACGGTAGCGTATCCGTAAACCGAAATGTTCATCTTAAACCCAACAAACGAATCGTTGGTCGCAACAGTACTAGATGTCCATTGTCGGGGCGGACACGTTTATGGTAACTTATCCGTAAATCGAAATGCTCATCAAAAACCCAACAAACGAATCGTTGGTTGTAACAGTACTACATGTCCATTGTCGGAGCGGATATTCTTACGGTAGCGTATCCGTAAACCGAAATGTTCATCTTAAACCCAACAAACAAATCGTTGGTCGCAACAGTACTACGTGTCCACTGTCGGAGCGGATAAGCTTACGGTAGCGTATCCGTAGTCAGGCCGAAGTCATTTCCGTACGGAGCTATCTGGTTGAAGTCAATTCTACACGAAGCTAGAAGACGACGCGGCCGAAGTCATTTCTATACGAAGCAGTGGCCGAAGTAATTTCTATACGAAGACAACAAGCCCATCATCGGCCTACATTGATACAAAGGCCCATAAAGTCAAACCGACTTAGCTAAAACGGAAATCCCGAAGGATTAGGAAGTTTTCCTTATCTTTTGAGGATTGGCCTGGCCGACTCAAGCTAGTATATATACTCATGTACATCTTCTAAAAAGGGGATCCGGTATTTACTTAGCAAAAAAACCCTAGACTCTTTTGCTCTCAAACTCTTGTACGAAAGCTTTTCGACACAGCTTAAATAAAAACCATCTTTGGACTCTCCGTTCGTGGGTTCATCCGCAGAAATTTCATCCCTCTTAACAAACCTCCGATAAATTCTAATTGTGTTGATTTGGACTCCCACAATTTGGCGCTAGAAGGAGGGGGATTTGAAACTTTCTTACTCCAAGGAACCACCGTACGAATCCGAAGAAGATGAACGATGACGGAGCAAGACGAACTGACAACCCGCAGGACACCGCGGCCGATGCATCCGGAGTGAAAGATGCACCAGCGGCTGTAGCTGTGGAGACAAGCCCGGAGGCCCTGCTTAGATAAAGACAATGCTAGAGACGCTGCTCAAGAAGGCGGAGGAGCAGGACAATCTAAACACAATGGTGAGTGATAAGCTGGAAGTCCTTGCGACGGCAAGCCAAGCCCGAGGTAGGGGCTCAGGAGTTGACCTAACGAGGCGCCCCCTGCGGCATCTCAATCCAAGAGCCCTCGATTTCTCGATGCCTCACCATGCGCCGAGGACCCAAGGTGGACTACCACCTCCAAACCAACCAACCGCAATCGCTGAACTGAACGCGGCACCACAGGAGACAAACACGCAGACTGTGAACGGAACGAATCCGGTGATCGACCTGGAGGATAACCCGGAGGGTGATCACGACTTGGAACACCACCGCGAAGCTGAAATCGCAGGTGCAACCCAAACTCGAATCGAATGAAGCGATGCCAACCTCGGCCATGACCAAGACTTGACCGAAGAAGAGGAGCACATCTTCTGGGCCCAACGAGCCCAAATCGAAGAAGAGCGAAAAGCGATAATCCGGCCCAGAAGGAGGAGAAGGCCGGAATTTGGGCCGGCATGGAACGAGTTGCTGCTGAGATGAGATTTGTTCGATCTCAGATGCATAGAGCTACCAGCAAGGCTCCCGAACCTGACCGAGTGCTTGAAGAAGCACAGAACACACCGTTCATGACTCAAATTACCAAGTCAAGGGTTTCCGATATGGGGAAGATGAAGATACCGGTTTACGAAGGAAAAGCTGATTGAAAGGACCACTTGACCGTCTTCGCGATAGGGATGGGACGAGCAAACTTCAGAGAAGGAGAGGAAGAGGCTGGTCAGTGTCTCTTGTTCGTTGAGCACCTTAAAGGTCCAGCTCTCCAATGGTTCTCCAGGCTGGGAAGAAATTCGATCGACAATTTCAATCAGCTGTCGTCAGTATTCCTGAAACATTATGCTATATTCATGGAAAATCGAACATCCGATGCGGATCTATGGACCATGGGGCAAGGACAAAACGAGACATTACAAACTTTCATCGAACGATTGAAGTCGGTACTGTCGAAGGTAGAAGGGATAAGTGACGAAGCCGCATTGCAAGCATTAAAGAAAGCCCTGTGGTTCGACTCAGATTTTCGGAAGGAGATTGCGCTAAACGCTCCAACCACGATCCAGGAGGCATTGCATCGAGCAACAGACTTCGCCTCCAACAAAGAAGAAGTGAGAATCCTAGCCCAGAAGCACGGAAAGGCGAAGTCTACGAACTATCGTCCCTTTGCTCCGAACCAACCAAACAACAAAAAAGGCAACCAAGATTCTGAATATGTCCAGCACGAAGGAGGTGTCAAAGGAGCCCATAATTACCAAGTTGACTCGTCAGGATACGGTCAAGGACGAGGCCAAGGCCGAGGAAGAGGTACATGGAGTATCACATGGACCAGGGGCCAAGGAACATACGATGAAACGGCTTATTGCGAACATCACCATATCTTTGGACATTCGACTGCAAATTGCCGTATTCTGGGCTTAAAACTCGCTGTAAAGTTGGCAGCTGGCAAACTCAAAGGTGATATTAGCCTCAAGGATTTTGACATGGATACCTACGCGAACCTCTCCGAGCAGGTGAATGAAGACCTTCCTAAGCGAGGGAGGTAAGATGACGACAGCCCGCAAGCTGGGACAAGAAGAAGAATAATTATGATAATGGGCGGATCTCACTATTGCTCAGACACCATCTCGTCGATTAAAGCTTTTCAACGACGAGACGATGTCAGTGTCAATTGGTCTGAGCCTTCTAAGTTCCCAAATGACATATCACATTTCAAGAAAGGGAGACTACCGGAATCGACAAACCTCACGATGACCCTCTCATAATCGAGCTAATCATCAACGATTGCGATGTGGCCAGAGTGTTGGTAGACACGGGAATCACGGTGGACGTAATCTTCAAAGAGACTCTCAGAAGAATGAACGTCGACCTATCCGAAGTAACGACAACTCCAAAACCATTGACTGGATTCTCCGGAGAAATGACGACGACAATCAGAACAATCAAGCTACCTGTTCGGGCTGGAGAGATAACCAAAATCATGGAGTTTTCGGTGGCCGATCACCCAGCAAACTACAACGTTATTATGGGAACCCCTTGGTTAAATACGATGCGCACCGTGGCCTCAACATACCATATGTTCATAAAGTTCTCAATGCCTAATGGAATCCAAATAATTTGTGGAAATCAGAAGGAGTCCCGAATTTGTGTTATGGCCGAGCATAAGCTCAGAAATCCCGTAGCAGAGCTTAACACGAAGACAAAGGAAAAGAGAGCCAAGCTGGATCAGCAACCTAATAACGAGCTATCAAAGCAAAGTTTTACGAATCACTGAGTCACTTCATACGAACTACGGGGCGGCTTGATCCCTGCAAAGGGTACGTAGGCAGCTCATCTTTGGATGGTTCAGCTGTCCCCCTCTTTAAAAAAAGGGGGGAGTGGGTACGTATACTCGTATACTCCCACCTTCATAATAGGCGTTACGTCTACTTAATACAAGCTTTTCGAAGCTAAGATCCTAATACCACATCCTTCACGGGTTACTCTAGCCTTAACAAAAACAGGCATCCCATTCGCATCCTTCACGGATTACTCAAAGTCCTAACTAAACAGGCACCTCATCTCACTCTCGTTGCTGCTGGCCACAGCAACGAACTACTACATCCTTTACGGATCTAACTATTACATCCTAGCAGATTAAAAGCGTGCGCTATATAAATGTCTATGTCCATTGTCGGAGCGAATATGCTTACGGTAGCGTATCCGTAAACCGAAATGTTCATCTTAAACCCAACAAACGAATTGTTGGTCGCAACAGTACTAGATGTCCATTGTCGAAGTGGACACGTTTATGGTAACGTATCCGTAAACCGAAATGCTCATCAAAAACCCAATAAACAAATCGTTGGTCGCAACAGTACTACATGTCCATTGTTGGAGCGGATATGCTTAAGGTAGCGTATCCGTAAACCGAAATATTCATCCTAAACCCAACAAAAGAAACGTTGGTCCCAACAGTACTACGTGTCCATTGTCAGAGCGGATATGCTTACGGTAGCGTATCCATAAACCGAAATGTTCATCTGAAAACCCAACAAACAAATCATTGGTCGAAACACCTATGCTCATTATCTGAGCGGATATGTTTACGTTAACATATCCGTGAATCGGAATGATCATCTTAAACCCAACAAACGAATCATTGGCATTAACGTTAAACACAAGATATAGTGAAACAGATCTATCCTCTTTGGATAAAAAGCATTCAAGCAATGAGTTTCAACAACAAAGAAACAACACAACAAAAGCAAAAGCCACTAGGCAAACATAATAAGTCGATACGGATAAAGCCATCCAGGCACCATGTCCAAATGAAGTCAAACACAACGACATAAAACAAGATAAGCAAAGTCTTCGCTGCAACGGGTTCGGTACGCCCCGTCATCATCATATTTTACCCCTTGAAGACACACCGCCATCATCATCGGAGGAGTCGGTTGTCGTCCTGGATTTAGAAGCTTCTTTCTGGCTAAGCAAAGTCAAGCCGCGATTACCCCTGTTAGATCCAGAGAAAATGCGAATGCCGACATCCGCAGCTAACGCTTCGACAGATTCGTTACCAAGCGTAACACCGGTCGAATGTTCAGAAATCGGTGAAACCACTAAGTCATTGCCCAATGCGGTAACCAACCTGTCAAACTCATCATCAGCGCCAGCGTACCTAGCTTTCCATCCTGGAGCTTCTCGATTTTGGCATCTAACAAAGGCGGTCCATCACCACGAAGCAGTGCAAGAAGTTCAAGGTTACCATCGACTTTGGCAAGGTCGACCACGTTATTCTTTGACGACCCGCCCAAACTCTTAACCTTCTCATCGGCTCAATATAATGATGACGGAAGGATAAGCTCAATCTCTTCGGAGATATTGAACCGATGCCTAAGACTCTCCAAAGATTCTGCAGTGGAAAGAGTAGACCCTGGTGAATCGGGTACCTCACGCTTGGATCCACTCTTAGAAACTCATCGCTTTGAAGAACACGCTTGGAGACTCGCGTCTTGCTTCATCCTAGCACAGTCGAAACTCCAATTTTCCATTTCGATTTTCACCTTGAAATGATTCTCCATTTCGCCCATCAAAGGAAATCACTTCGGCAACAACGGGGAGATCACTTCGGCGAAAGGAGATTTTGGCAAGCAGAGACTTCGGCGAAGAGAGAGCTCCACTTTGCCACTTCGGCAAAGGACGACTTCGGCGGGGAAGAGGACCACTTCGGCGACGGCACCACTTCGACACTTCGGCAAAAGGCGAATTCGGCACAGTACATTGATCCCAGCTTAGACTTCCTTTACCTCGGCACTATCATAACTGAAACTACCGAGCTGGGGGGCTAACTATTGGGGTCAAAATCCACCCAGCTATGATCAATGGGAAAATGGCTAAGTATGGAAGTATGAGGAATCGGACAAGGCCGAAGTCGTGGCCTAATTCATTTCTATACGAGTCCACTTAGGCACGATACGAGCTCACTTCGGCCGTGATACGGATCCACTTAGGCACGATACGAGCTCACCTCGACCGTAATACGAATCTACTTAGGCACGATACGAGCTCACTTCGGCCGTAATGCAAATCCACTTAGGCACGATACGAGCTCCCTTCGGCCGTGATACAAGGCCACTTCGGCATGGAGAAGCCCACTTCGGCAAAGCCACTTCGGCACGGAGAAGGCTATTTTGGCAAGAGATGAGACTTCGGCAAGCTCCACTTTGGCAAGGGAGGAGGCTTCGGCGAGCTCCACTTCGGCAAGAGCGGAGACCTCGGCGAGCTTCACTTTGGAAAGAGAGGAGACTTCGGCGAGCTCCGCTTCGGCACAGCTCCACTTCGGCACCATGCGCGATATCCACTTCGGCAAGGATAAGAGTTCGACAAGGAGGAGACTTCGACAAGGAGGAGACTTCGGCACAACTCCACTTCGGCAAGAGAGGAGACCTCGACGAGCTTCAATTCGGCAAGAGAAGAGACTTCAGCACAGCTCCAAGCCTCCACTTCGGCGCATGCACAAGCCTCCACTTCGGCACACGCACAAGCTCCACTTCGGCACAGCCCACATCGGCAAGGAGACTTCAGCACAGCTCCGGCTCCACTTCGGCATAGCCCACATCGGCAAGGGCCTTCACTTCGGCAAGGGTCCACTTCGGCCGAAGGCCACTTCGGCAAAACTTCACTTCAGCACAGCCTTCACTTCGGCAAATGCCTCCACTTCGGCCAGCAAGCACTTCGGCAGGCAAGCACTTCGGCCAAGCTGTCCACTTCGGCCACGCGGTCAACTTCGGCCAAGGTGTCCACTTCGGCCAAGTTGTCCACTTCGGCCAAGCTGTCCATTTCGGCCAGGCTGTCCACTTCGGCCAAGCTGTCCACTTAGGCCAAGCTGTCCACTTCGGCCAAGCTGTCCACTTCAGCCAACCTGTCCACTTCGGCCAAGTTGTCTGGCCGAAGTCACTTCCATACGAAACTGTCTGGCCGAAATCAAATCTATACGAAGCTGCCTGGCCGAAGTCATTTCTATACGAAACTGTCTGGCCGAAGTCAAATCTATACAAAGCTGCCTGACCGAAGCCATTTCTATACGAAACTGTCTTGCCGAAGTCAAATCTATACGAAGCTGCCTGGCCGAAGCCAAATCTATACCAAGCTGCCTGGCCGAAGCCATTTCTATACGAAACTGTTCGGCTGAAGTCAAATCTATACGAAGCTACCTCGCCGAAGTCATTTCTATACGAAGCTGTCTGGCCGAAGTCATTTCCATATGGAGCTGTCTGGCCGAAGTCAATTCTACACGAAGCCAGAAGACGACGCGGCCGAAGTCATTTCTATACGAAACTGTCTTGCCGAAGTCAAATCTATACGAAGCTGCCTGGCCGAAGTCATTTCTATACGAAACTGTCTTGCCGAAGTCAAATCTATACGAAGCTGCCTGGCCGAAGTCATTTCTATACGAAGCTGTCTGGCCGAAGTCAGTTCCATACGGAGCTGTCTGGCCGAAGTCAATTCTACACAAAGCCAGAAGATGACGCGGCCGAATTCATTTCTATACGAAGACAACAAGCCCATCATCGGCCTACAATGATACAAAGGCCCATAAAGTCAAACCGACTTAGCTAAAACGGAAATCTCGAAGGATTAGGAAATTTTCCATATCTTTTGAGGATTGACCTGGCCGACTCAAGCTAGTATATATACTCATGTACATCTTCTAGAAAGGGGGATCCGGAATTTACTTAGCAAAAAAAACCCTAGACTCTTTTGCTCTCAAACTCTTGTACGAAAGCTTTTCGACATAGCTTAAATAAAAACCATCTTTGGATCTCTCCGTTCGTGGGTTCATCCGCAGAAATTTCATCCTTCTTAACAAACCTCCGACAAATTATAAATGTGTTGATTTCGACTCCCACATGCAACGCAAGTAAATGTAGACTACGTAGAGTACAAGTAGAGAGAGAAAAGAATATGTGCAGTCTCTGCTTTTACTCGCAGAAGAAAAACAAAGCGTTCTCAGTCTCTGCCGTTGGAAGCAGAGTATACGCAAACACTGTTTAGATTCTACTTGTATTATGCAAAATTTTGGTAAACAATGCTGTGCTTTTTTACAGTTAGGGTTTCGCAGACCAAACTACCTAACGGTAGACCAAAGGGAGACTGATATCAGATTTTAGGATAATTAATTACAAAAAGAGTTGAACATTGATTCCTTCCAATTAGCTTTGCACTTATGTTTCTTCAGCCGGTGTGGTATTGAGTACTTGAGGTCTTTGAAGCAACTAGTGTTGTAATATGGAGCATTTTGAAAGAAACAACACAAAGGCGTCTCGTCCTCGTCCATGAAGCGCTATGCGAGCGTGTTGTTAGGGAAACAGGCCGAAAGTGAGTGAGTATTGGGTTGGCCCAACCATGAAGTAGACATATCCATGTCCATTCGCTTCATCCTCAATGAACTTCACCGTGGCAAGGAAATGCATGGTTGGCGCGGGGTAGGTCAAGTAGTCCATATATCCTCCAACTCCTTCAAGTGCTTGAACCCTTCTTGTGTCCACTCCTCAAACTCGCAGGTGCCTTGAAAAGAATGGTGACTGATTCTTGTTGAAGTGGTCATGGTTATTAAATAATTTTAGTTATGTTCTAAAATAATTTAGAAAATACTAGCGCTACCCCTTAATGTATATCACCAACGGCAGAAGACAATCACCAGTAGTGCATTAACCGGTATAAGCCGAAACGAGAAAACTCGAGAAACTCGGTGAAAACTGAGTGGGTAGGGTATCGCAGGCTGACTGAATACACCAACGGCAGACCGAAGGCAGATCGCAATCGGAGAATTTGTTTGTAGAGAGTTTTTGTTGATGTATATTTGTATATACTTCCACTTCTTTTATACATTATTTCTTTAATTTCTAACTGTTGTCAAAGTACAACTTATGTTAAAAAGAAGAACTCCAAAGTAAAAACCGAGTGGTTAGGGTATCGCAGACTGAATGAATATCACCAACGACAGACCGAATGCAGATTGATATAGGAGAATTCGTTTGTAGTGATTTTTTGTTGTTGTATATTTGTATATACTTCCACTACCTTTATACATTATTTCTTACTGGTTTCAAAGTAAAACTTATGTTAAAAAGAACAACTCAGACAAAAAAATTTGTTATCATATGTTTCTTCGTGTATCTTTGTTCAACACGACACTATGTGAAACATTTCCTTGGTATTTACCATGGTTATTGATTTTTCTTCCATTTTGTGCTTTCAATGTAAATAAGCTTTTAAACACTTAGATTGAAGATCACTTTGGAGTTATGACGTCTAAACAAATGTTAATCGAAGTTTTTTAATTTGTTTTGAGTGGTTTAGGGTTTCGCAGACTGTATGCCGACGTAGCACAACATTTTTGAAGAGTTTCTACTAAAAGAAAAAGGTGGTGCTGACTTAACTGTACGACAAAAGGGGGCGCCATCTTAATTAGGTAATATAACATTGACTCTTCGGACCTCAAAGTAGTTGTTTCAGGCCCATGCCGAAGCCCAGAAAGCTTGGAAAACACAACATTGACTCTTCTTCTACTTCCCCTCAGCAACCCTAGAGCAGAGGAGCGTATCTTCAATTTTTTTTTGATCTCTTTCTTCGTTTTCTTCATTTCTCCGATAACTCTCCAATCTCTTCATTTCTCCGATATTTCACCTTCGAATATATCATGTATATGAATGATTACGAGATGGATTTTCCTGCCATTATTTTTTCCAAAGGAAACGAGCCAGATCCAAATACCAGAATAAACTACAGTTCGAAGTTCAATCATCTTTCACTGGTGGAAGGTGTAGTGGGTGAGGAAGTGTGGGATTATGCCCGCAAGTCACCGCTAGGAGTTATTTGTAAGTTTGAGTGGTTGGGTTTCGGATGGAGTGCGAAATTTGTGCATCACCATCTGATTTGCAAAAAATTGGAGTGTGAAAGCCCATTTGAGTTGTGGTTTTTGATCGCGGGGCAGCCAGCACGGTTCTCGCTCTTCGAGTTTGAAGAGATCACAGGTCTTAACTGTAATAAAATTACGTAGTTGGATGGGTTGGTATCTTCTCAAGCTAATCACCAAAGCTGGAATCGCTTTCGGGGTCTTCTCAAAATACACCGTCCTAGCCCTTGTATTGAGGACATAGTGAAATTGTATATGAAGCAAGGTGGAGATATAAGCAAATCTTGGTCCAGGGAAGATAAATTTAGGCTTAGTTACCTAGCTATTCTGTCTAACGGTCTGTTGGATGTTGATCGGCGTACCAAAATTCCCCTTAACCTAGCTAGGTGGGTGATAGATTTGGCAACTTTCGAAGGGTATCCCTGGGGGGAGGGTTGCTTACAAAGATCATGTTGAGCAGGTTAAGTTAGTAACTAAAGAGAAGATATGGCAAGACTCTTATGTTTTGAAGGGGTTCGTGCAAGTTCTACAGGTCTGGGCGTATGCTTATGTGCCCAAAGTGGGAGAAAATTTGGGAATACCTATAGCTTTTGAAGGTACACATCTGCTAAGATACAAGGGAAAAGTTGGCAGACCCGATATGAAGAAGATCTTCTCGAGTGAAGAGGTATGTATATCTTTGGCATAGTTTGTTGAAGTGAAAATGTAGAGTTTTGGCAGAGTAATCCACAGTGGCAGCGTCTGCAAAAATACTCTGCCACAAGTTTACATATTCCCGTTGCTAGACTTCTGGCAGAGTTACGCATACTTCTGGCTGACATTTATGTAACCATATAACTATTTTGTAGGTGACTGTAACTACTATGTGTGAGAGATCCCGGGCATAAATCTATCCACGTTGGAAAGGTAACGATGTAATAGATGTCAAGCTTGATAATCTCATCAAATACATTCTCTCTGGCGAGCCGTAGTCGGACATCAAATGGAGCGTCTCAAAAAACGCCGCCAGTCCCAGAAAAATGCACTGGAAAAAAAAGAAAAGTAGATAATGAAGGAAAGAGAGGAAAAGGGAAAAAGAGGAAGGGAATTGAAGAGCGAGATGGAGAAAAGAGGAAGAGGAAGCGGAAGGGAAGAAGAAGAAGAAGAAGATGACGGATGGTATGTCATGAAACCGAAGTTTTCTGTAGCTAAAATCCCATCTACTGGTTCAACAGATGTCGTCGACATCATTGAATTTGTCCTGGATAAACAACAGACCAAGTTTGACGCAGTTGTAGTTAGAATTGAAAACACCAGACTTGATCAGCAACGAGTAAATTTGGAACAGCAGAATGTTTTGAGTGAAACCTTAAACAAGTTGGCACAGGTCGTTGGAAAGCTGATGGAGAGGATGACTTGTTTCGAGCAAGATACTCGCTTCTCTAACAACAAACTAAAACCTGACAATCGCATGGTATGTCCAACTCAGCAATTGTTGAAATAAAAGCGCTGGCATGATCTGCGATATCATGCTGTATCAGATGTGGTAAAATAATAGAGGGGCATGGCATACTCTGCTTGCCTACGTTGTATCATTCATTTATGTGAGACATGTAATTGTTACGGCAGAGTAATAATGGCATTCAATACTATTCATCATTGGCATCCCTTAATATCCTATACGGCAGAGTATGCCCTTAAGGTGTAAGAGGTTGAAGCTGAGTTCATGTAATAGTCATTACTTTGTAATTTTGCAGAATGAGGAAGAAGAGACGATGGTGGATAACAAAGGAGATGGCACAGACAATGAAGGAGAAGGAATCAAGGTTGTTGCCTCTGGCTCCTTTTCAAATGAGAAAGGAAGAGATGGCAAAGAAAAAGTAACTGATAATGGCATCGAGGCAGAGGATGCCAAACAAGAACAAGTAGGAGGTGATGCAAAAATATATTGGAGTGAAAAGGCAGAGGATGCCAAACAAGAACAAGTAGGAGATGATGCAAACATAGATTGCAGTGAAAAGGCAGATGGCATCGAGGCAGAGGATGCCAAACAAAAACATCTTGAAGATATGTTCCATGGGGAAAAAATATACAAATGTGAAAAGGCAGAGGATGCCAAAGAAGAACATCTCCAAGATGATAGTAATGATGGAGATGGGAGTGAAAAGGAAGCGGGATGCCAAAGAAGATAAAGGAGAAAATGATGCCAACGTCTGCCTTCAGGCAGAGGATGCCATTGCAGCTGATGGTGGTAAAGAAAAGGTTATATCTGATAAGGCAGCTCTTTCCAACGAAGCAACTGTTGGTGAAAAAATTGATGGGAGTGAAGAACATCTTCTTGCTGATGGTGGAGTTGGATATGCTGAAAAAATTGATGGGAGTGAAAAGGCAGAGGATGCCAAAGAAGAACATCTTCAAGATGATGGTAGAGTTGGAGATGTTGAAAAAATTGATGGGAGTGAAAAGACAGAGGATGTCAAAGAAGAACATCTTCAAGAGGATGGTGGAGTTGGAGATGTTGAAAAAATAGATGAAAGTTAAAAGGCAGCTAATGGTGGTAAAGAAAAGGTTATATCTGATAAGGCAGCTGTTTCCAACGAAGCAACCGATGGTGAAAAAATTGATTGGAGTGAAAAGGCAGAGGATACCAAAGAAGAAAAAGGAGATAATGATCCCAAAGTATGCCATCAGGCAGAGGATGCCACTGCCGCATATGACAGTAATGTCTGCATTAAGGATGCCGGTGCAGCAGATGAAACTAATGTATGCATTAAGGATCCCATTACGGCATTGATAACCAACGTCTGCATGGAGACAGTTGCTTCGACTACAGAAGATGGTAAAGGCTCATTGATTGACACTGAAATCATTGAAGAAAGAGGAAGAGGAAGAGGAAGAGGAAGAGGAAGAGGTAGAGGAAAAGGAAACTCCCAGCCAGTTAATATCATTGAACAATCAGTGGATTCAGTCCACCCAACTACATCTCAAATCGAAATATACGAAAGCTCCAGAAATCTTCGCCAGACCAACAAGCTAACAATAAGGAGGAGTGAAAGGTTAAGCAAATCGACTGCGCTTCCTGTTGTACCTAGCAACAACGCAAAACCACTGGCCCAGAAATCTGCTTACGAAATTGTATTTGGAGATGTTGACCAAACACTGGTGGACAAGATGAACGTATTCAGAGCCGATGAGTAAGTACACACAGCCTATAAGATCGTCTATTTTATCTTGCAGTCTAACTTGAATGTTGATTTTCTTTGACAGAACAAATATTTATCCATTTGGAGGGAAAATAACGGCCCATCAATTCTTCAACTTACTTTTGAAGCCGAGGGAATGGTTACACGATATGGTAAGTACATTCTTCCTCGTCAATAGTGGATCTGGCAAAAGTGTTTATTTCATGTTTAGCTGGCAGACCGTTCACTACAACAAAACAGGCCCATTTGCGACCACAATATGAGGTCAAAAATTTGCGAGGCGTTTGCTAGGAATTTGCGTTTGGAGTCGCAAATTAGTCGCAAATTTGCGTGGATAAATTTAGTCACAATTTCGTCGCAAATATCCTCAAATTTGCGACTAATTTGCGACGAAAAGATAGTTCGTAGCAAACACATTGCAAATTTGCGAGGCATTTGCGGGGACAGATATTTTCTAAGATTTGCGACTGATTTGCGAGAATATTTAGAAAGTAGGTACCCACGTTTTCAATGATTTCCAACTGCTTTTTGCTACTAAATTTTTGGTCGCAAATGGGTAGCAAATTACTAGCAAATGCCTTGCAAATATTTTGTCCTAGCAAATTAGTAACAAAGGTTGGTCGCAAATAAGTAGCAAAAATGGTTGATCCTCTATAAATAGCAAGCTATGGGGGAGACAAAAATCATATCACAAACATCCCAAATCTACTCACA